>QLOS01004912.1:0-13300 GCA_003313725.1 Russula sp. MG48 | reverse complement strand
AAGGGGGTCGTCGACAAAATTCATGCCTGGCGGGTAGTTTAAGGCCGGGTGGAGCTGTGACTAGATGGGGATGCAGAGGGGGAAGTTAGGAGATTCTATGGTTGAGAAGTGAAGAGAGGAGAAAGTGTCGTCGTTGCCGCTGGAGTGTAATGTCCGAGCGATGTATAGCTGTCAAAGGGTAGGAATGATGGCGTAAGTTCTGCTCAGGATGGAGACACATTCAGGGACACCGATTAGCATGACTGGTATGTTCGTTGCTGCGACCTCCGACGACTCGGACGTCTCCTTTAACGTTAATAACCCGGACACGACATGATCGCGAAGGTGTGTTCGGTCCGGAGTCCGAACTTCTGGGTTACGGGCCGCTGTCAAAAGGTGAGGTTGGGACTATTAACATTATCAGGCCATATAAAGTCCTATAAATATCTGCTGATGTGGCAGGGGAATGGGGAAAAGCTGGCCCAGGTGTAGCAAATGATCATTGAAGAGTGAGGGACCCTAGAAGTCAGAACCAATGGCACCTCTGCTCCAGAATTGCATATTATAGTATATGCCCAAGGCTGCACACGTGGTGCGGCTTTCAAGTTGGACTCAGCCTTGCTGCACTTTCTGCATGATGCGCCCGCAAACCACGGTCACGACCCCTCACATGAGAGCCAACAAGTCAAGGTTTTACAGTATTACAGATTGCATGAAACGAAGTACGATTATAATAAGTAATGCGCATACAAATACACAATCACATGCTCTCCATCTCAGAGGCACACTCACCTCTTCACTTCACCTCCCCTCGATGTTCTCCTCCCGGGGCCTAAAGCACCAAATCTCGAACGTCATCTTTCCCGCGCGGCGACACATAATCGCGCACACCTCGCGCCTAAATACCACCTTCCATACAGTCTCGCTGGGCGCAGTGATGTCGCGCACGTACGCGCCAGAACCGACGTCGAACAGGCGCACGCGGCCACCGTTTCCGCCTGTAACGAGAAACCGCTCGTCGGACTGCAGCGATGTGACGGTCGATTCATGAGCCGCGATCTGTGTATGTACGCGCAGGTCTGGCAGCGAGAACACCAGCACGCGGCCATCCGCCCCGTGCGTCACGAGTGTGATCGTGTAGCACCGCGGTACAATGTCTGTCGAGTAGACGTCAGGTTGAGACGCGCGTCAGAAGAGGGACCATTTTGCTAGCATACCCGGTATGAGCATCCCACACGCGCAGTTGTGTCCGACCCGCCAGAAGCAACAATCTTTCCGTCAAACGCGACCGCGTATATCCTGTTGGAGTGTCCGCGGAAGGTTTGCAGACATTCGCCCATGTCCACGTCCCAGAGCTACTTACTAATCAGTACTACGAATGACACAGGGATACTTATATGCAGGACGCGATGCAACGTACTCGGCAAGTGAAATCATAACTTCCGCTAACGACTCGATTCCCACACACATCAAACGACCGCACGCTGTCCGCATGCCCCGCGAGGACGCGGAGCATTCGCCCTCGTTGCACATCTCATACGCGCAGGGTGCCGTCGCGCGAGCCGCTCACCGCAATGGGCCGGTTGTGCAGCACCTTCAGGCAACGACGGTTGAAGTATGTCCACGGAGGACGTACTGTACAGTGTGAGCCTGTCTGCCCATCAACGTTGCCCCATCACACAAATCAGAATCAGGTCCAAGGAGAGGCAACGGGAAGACGCACCCAGTCCTCACGTCCCACACGCGCACGTTTTTGTCAGATCCGCCGCTGACAACCAGCGGACCGGGCTGGCCCCATCCACGCGTCGCACCTGCCACATCGCTGCGTGCGCTCTCCGCTAGGCCAGGGACATTCCCCTTTGTATGGGTAGGTAGAGTTGGGGGATATCGTGCATCCAGTGCCAGCGCGGCACGCATAGATGGAGGCAGGAGATGGTCGAGCCCCTGCGGATCGAGTACTTGCGCGCCAGCCGGTGCACGATTGTGTAGTAACAGTGGCGCGGGCCCGTCTGCGACTTCGACTATGCTACTTGTACCTGGTGTTGTGTTGAGTGGTGGAGGCGGGAGGTGGGAGGAGTCGAGCGCGCCACCGCGCGAAATGATGCCGACCGCCCAAACGCCGAACTCATGCCCGACGAGCGTACCCACGAGTGAGCCTGTGTGTGTAGAAAAACCATATATCCCATTCGCGAGCCCCACGACGAGCCAGTCGGCATCGAGAGCAACGGAGGTGACCACGTCGCTGTCAGGGCCAAGCATGGGAAAGTGATGCGCGCGCAGACACCAGCCACCAAGCTTCCAGTTGACCACTGCTGAGCGGAGTAGCGTCAGCATGAACCGACGCTCCGGGAGAGGAAACGAGAAAATGGGGGACATACAGAACCAGGTGTGTTTGAAGAGCGCCTGAGAACTCTGGGCTGACTGGAGAGCGGGTGGTGGGTGCGGGATGGGAGGCAACGTCAAGACATGCGGAGTATGGGGATGCGTGACGCCTATAGGGTCGTTCTCATCCGGATCCGGCTCGCACGGGCCATGCAACGCGGGGTTGAAATGATATGCGTTCAGGAGTCTACGCCAGGCCTGCTCGTCCTGCACGAGAGCGTGCCACTTGGGCGAGACGCACGCGATACGCGCTAGCGTACGCGGGTGGTCGACAAAACTGAGAATGTGGAGGGCGAGCTTTACAGGCAGATCGGCAAGAAGGTCGCGTTTAAGGAGAGGTGCGATACGGGTAGATATGAAAAAGAGTTCGCAAGCAGAGCAATGGGAGATCAGGGCAGCGAGGCAGTCTTGCCTGGCAGTTGGGTCTAGAGACTGGAATCCGTCGAGAAAGGCTTCAAAGTGTGCTACAAGTGAGGAACTTGAAGCGAGGGATATGATGCTTGGTGCTGGGGAGACAGGACGTGGAGATGGAGCCGGGGTGGGGGAGCGCATGGAGACAGTTGGGGATTCTGTCTAGGAAGGATAGTCGGATAGTGTCTCCAGCTTGTATGAGGACGGGCCGCCGGGACTAATGAGCTAGAGGTGCCTGGCGTCGGATGATACCATCACCTCGTCCCACCATAGTCCACGGACGGAGCGGAGTCGACAGGGCGTTGGTCATGAAAGGGACCACCAATTCATGCCCAGCGGGTACATTAGGGCCCCAGGTGAACCGTGGCCCCAAATGCGAGTAGATGAGGATAAGGGTGGGACGTTAGGGGGAATGACGTTGTAAATCCTGCCCAGGATTAAGACACATTAGGGAATACAGTAGAGCATGACCGACCTGTCCAAGTTGCCACGACCTCTTGACGCGACGATGTTACAGGTTGGGTGCGGTAATCTCTGTCGCTGACATGTTTGTGAACCGGTCTACCGGCTGTAGATGAGATGCTGCGAGTAAAAGTATCGTCCCAAGCGAAGAGGAGATAAATATAGGGCTTAGTCGGCAATGCTAGATGTTAAAGATCGCTAGATGCTTTAGGAATCACAAAGGAAGGTTTCTGATATCACGCAGAATGCTCCGGAAGGGAGAGCGCAAGGGGAATGATGACCATTACAGGGTGAGCATAGAGGGATTATATACATGAGGAGACAATAATTGAAGGGTAGAAAAGCGATAGTAAGAGCCATGGGGTGAAGTAGTCGACGATGCAGGACACAGAGAATAGTGAGAAACGCGGCTTGAGAGTTGTAACCAAGCGGTGTGGGAGGTGTGCGGCAGTTGCGCGGCTTGAGGAGTGTGTTGAACGTTGAGTGTGGGAAGTGACTGAGAAGTCGAGCCTGAGGGTGATCGTACTAGGTGAACCCGAGAGTGAGCACTCTCGAACGTTTGTTCGGAGATGGAATTAGCCTTGGCCCCGGGATTGTCCATACTGTATGGGATGGTCCGTGGTCTTGTAGCGCGCTTTCGGCGGTGCCATTTGTCATAACTTCTGTATACGGCTATTTCTCGGTTCCTGGCCTCCGGACCCTCCGGTTATCCTGGCACATCGCTTCCAATGACTGCTTTGCTTTGAGGTCAATGCGAAGACGCACCGACGCTTCGATACTGAGACGACGCTGACTGACATTACAATGTGAAAAACGCTAAGACGATAACAATACTACTTTCGACGAATCTGCGAACAAAGTGCGCGGACGGATCTTATCCCTCAGAAATACGACGCAGAGAATCCACGACTCACGAGGGAAAAACGCGTTCACGAGAACATAAGCACAGTCCTAATGGGCATAGTGAAGCGATGAGGTAGGATACCTCAGAACAATGTCGCCTATTGGCAACGTGCCCTCCTCATCGTAGTCCATATGACATAACAAGACTCATAAATTACTGTATCAGTGACATGATGCTTCGGCAACGCAACACGACAACAAAGGAATGCTATGCATTACGTGAGCTCCGAGTGATGATGGGCCAGCGGTTGGTGCTTACCACGACTCGAGGAAGAGAGAATGATCCCTCAAATTGGTTAGGGATGCTCTGGTGCTGGAGGTGGAGATGTCCCATAAGACAAATAGCGGACTCGCGCATCATGTCTCAAGCTCTACTGGAAGACCTTTCTCTTTCCACGCCTTGAACCCACCAGCAATGTCAGTCGCATTCAACAGTCCGATGTCCTGCAGTGATGCAGCCGCCAAGGAGCTGGTGTAGCCTTCCTGACAGAACACGATCACCCTCAGATCATATCGCGTCGCAATATCGAGGCGCCCCTCCAAATACCGCGGATCGAATCGCCACTCGAGGACATTGCGCTCGATGATCATCGCGCCGGGTATCTGCCCGTGCGTCGCGCGCTGCGCCGCCGGACGGATGTCGACCAGCAAAACGGGCACTTGGATATCTGCGTCCCGGAGCTCCGCGAACGCCTGGTGCGGCAAGAGACGGTGGAGGCGCGTGCGCGCGGTCTCGAGGATCTCGTCGATGCCGCGAGAGCCCGGGGGCGGGCGAGAGGGATCGATGAGTTCCTGTGCGCACTTTTGGAGCACGTCCCAGAGCGCGGTCTCGTCGTACCCGTTCCAGGCGAGCCCCCGCGCGCGCCCGATCCAGATGGTGCCTGCGTCCTGGTCCGGGAGCGGCTTGATGTGTCCGATGAACTTGGACATCGTGAGGAGCGCGGCGCGCTGCACTTTGGTAGCGTCGCTGCCGCAGATGAGGAGCGACGTGTCGCCCGTGCCGGTGGTGGGGACCGCTACGAGGTACGATTTATCTTTGAGGATACCCGAGGGATGCGAGGCAAGGTGCGCCGCGACACGGCGCAGGAAGGCAGCGTCGTCGCTCTTGGAGAGTGTCGATGAAACCCCGTAATGATTATTGTCGGCGGTTTTCAGCTTGCGGATTGCGCGCACGGCGACGTGGGAGGCGACTTGATCACGGACGTTGTCCAGCGTGCGCAGTGATCCCCCATCGTCCTCCTTGAGATTTTCTTGTGAGAATACTGGTGTCGTGATACTGCTAACAGAGATGTCTTGGCGATGGAGAGCGCGGAAACCTCCCTCGATGGCCGGAGAGACGCCGTAGGAGGTGGGAGAAGACTCGTGGAGTGAAGAGGCGGACATGGGAAAGATGGATTACTGGCAGAGTTGCCTCTGCGACGGTCTTTTTATCGGGGTATCCAAGTATCGTTACGAGTACTTGCACGAGGTGGCCCAATAGCAATAGCACGACCCTCGAGTTACGGACGAATCCAATTGAGGTTAATCGGCAAATTGATCCCAAGAACGGGAGTGGAAACTTTATCCGTCTTCCGAGCCTCCGAGATTGTGCCCAATTCAATCACACCGTTATCACACCACAACCTTCCATGTCCGATACACTTCTAACAGATCTTCACGTACGATACATCCAGAATCTAGGAAAAGTATGTCGTCTTCAGGAAAAAGGTAAACACCCTACTGAGCTGGCAGGATTTGTAGAATAAGGATGACTTGACATACCACATGACGGCCCACCTGCGGATGAACGCGGTGTATTGGGGCGTCACGGCGCTCTGCATAATGAAGCACAAGGAGGCTTTAGACGCGGATGAGACTATAGAGTATGTGATGAGCTGCTGGGATGACGAGGCAGGTGCGCACCCCGTCCCTCCTCCGCGCGCGACGCCAAGCCACTAGCTAACACCGACATCGAAAGGCGCTTTCGGCGCACATCCAGGGCACGATGCCCACGTCCTCTCAACTCTGAGCGCAATCCAGGTTCTAGCGACGTATGACGCCCTCGCACGCATCGATGTGCCACGGGTGGTAGACTGTACGCCCCTCTCCCCCCGCCCTTGCATTTTTCTAAGGGTGGCGTCGAACAGTCATCTTAGGCTTGCAACAGCCCTCGGGGGTCTTTGCAGGCGACGTCTTTGGCGAGACAGACACTCGCTTCCTGTACTGTGCCGTGTCCGCGCTCACGCTCCTCGGCGCGCTCGACCGCCTCGATCGCGAGCGCACAGTCTCCTACCTCGCCTCGTGCCGCAACTTTGACGGTGGGTTTGGGCGCGTCGCAGGTGCCGAGAGCCACGCCGCACAAGGTGTGTTTGTGTGTCTCCCCGTGCCTCCCTTCCCCTCTTTTGTTAATCGCTGACATAAACTTCCTTCTTTTTCTTCTTTCTTTTGGCAGTGTGGGTGTGCACGGCGGCGCTTGCGATTCTTGATCGGTTGGACGTGATCGACGTACCGATGCTTGGGTGGTGGCTAGCTGAGCGGCAGCTTCCCAACGGCGGCTTGAACGGACGCCCCGAAAAATTGGAAGATGTATGTCTGTCTGCGTGCTTTTCGGGCTCGGGAGTCCGTCGCTGACCACCGACCACATCCTCTCCGCCCGCCCCGGGAGAACAGGTCTGTTACAGCCACTGGGTCCTATCCTCTCTGGCGATCCTGGACAAGCTCACGTGGATCGATAGCGCCGCCCTCACGCGCTTCATCCTGTCCGCCCAGGTGCGCACACGAATTTTTCCTCCTGTGTCGCGCGTCGCGTCGCATCACGTCGTTTTTTTTTTGTTCCTGACAATAAAGCCTACTGTGTTATGATGGTAGGACCCGGAAGGTGGGGGCATCGCGGACCGGCCGGGTGACATGGTGGACGTGTTCCACACTTTATTCGGCGTCGCCGGTCTTTCCCTCCTCGGCTATCCGGGGTTGGATGACCTTGACCCGGTGTATTGTATGCCGGCGGGTCTGATCGAACGTATGGGCCTTAAGAAGAGCTGGAAGGCGCTCCCGCGGCGCGAGGCGTGAAGATCATCGTATAGACGTAAGTTAAGCCCCGCCCAGTCCCCCCAGCCGAGAGTGCCGGTTTCCTGATCCAAATGCAGTAACATGTATCATAAACGTTGTGTCAATGTATCCCTTGGCCGGGAGAATGGACCTCCACTTTGTCGGGCCGAGTGTGGCATGAAAGTGCCATCCCACCTGCCGGACATGTTCATAGGCTGTTTCTCGGATGCGCGTCTCAAGCTACCAAATAAGTATTCAAGCTATATTCAGGTGAAGCCTGGTCCCAGTCCAGCACGGATGCGAAGCCATGGCAAAAGGGGGTATGTACATCGCATCCGCAAATCGGCACGAAAATAAAGCATACAGCTCACGAAGAAAAAGTAAGGCCAAGGAGGTTGAACGACTACGCGGATCTAAGCTAAAGCTTGTGGTACATAATTGTGGGAATCTATGAAAACTTCCACCTGTGGTTACAGTTGGTGCAGCTATTTGGGGGGTCAGAATTAGAGCATGGACAAGTAAAGAGAGGACCAAACGCACGTTACGAAGGTCTGTTGATAGGTGAGTCAGCGTATGAAAAAGTCAAAGATAAGCCTAACGTACGGTCATCGGTTCGTCAGCGCTCCGTGTCTGGGCTTGGCGATAGCGGCACTTCCTCTGATACAAGGAAAGCGGTGAGAAATGATCAGGACCGGCGATCACCTGTCATACCTGCTTGCACCGGCCACATTGGAAGGCGTCCGTTTCTGCCTGCTGCTCACCGGCGCCGAGCGATAAGAATAAGTTATCTTCTTCAATCTTCGCATCAGCCGCCTTGCGCTCCTCGGAAGCCATTTCCTGTGAGATACGCCGCCCGAGGGTGTCCAGCCACATGTTTATACAGTTGTCAATGGCTGACAAGACGAACCTGGCTAGTCATCCTCGCAAACGTCTGGGCAGGAATATCCCCCGCTGTGACGCTTCGGCGCAGGCCAGGGTTGTTCTTATCTTTGAGGTTGACGAACAACATCCGTATTTTAGATTTGTACGTCGGTGTGGTCCCCTTGCAATCCTTGTACACTGTGTCTTCTACCGTGCGGGCACGCTGCAATATGAGGTCGGATGCTGCGCATTACGTAAGCGATGCAAGTTATGGCAAGATCATGGTAGAGGACGCAACCTACGGAAACCTGATTCGAGCGCCAAGGCATCATAAAGCATTTCGATACACTTGTCGCGCGTTTTGTCCCCTGTGATGGATGTACTGACGCCGTCATTCTTTGCCGTACGTGCGCCATTGTTGCTCGATGAGGTTGGAGTTGAGGGTGGCATGGACGCAATTGATGCTTTGCGAGGCGGAAGGGCTTAATGAAAAGAGGGCCGTTTGGGCCGAAAATAACGTTACAGTATTGCGAGAACAAAGGAGATACCTGCGCACCTGCGGTTTTCACGGCGCTTTTAGATGCCGTCCCAGCAGCCTGCTTCTCCTTGTCCACAGCCGTTTTCCACATGCGCACGATCTCCTTGGCGAGTTCAGATACATCTTTCGCCGCGTGCGAGCGCAGTTTTCCCACAGCAAGGCCAGCTTTGCTCTCCTGCGACGTGAAGAAATCGTATAGGTCACAGTGGCACAGGAAGAAATCACACGACCTAAAGAATACGCACCCTGAGGACGGCTTCTGTAATCTTCGCCTCCTTCTTCAACACTTGTAATATGTCGATGATCTCCTATTCGAACATAAATTGAGAAAGATCAGCAGATAAATAAAACGAACGAGACGGGTTGACGATAGGTACGTACCTTCTCGGATGAGGCTTGCTGGAGCGATTTCACGAGACGTTTTAGTTCGGCTATGTCCGACATATTCTACGCTGGTGTTTTATCGTTGGGGTCTAGCTATCTACGCACAACCGCTTTGTACGGTACTTTGTCTTTGCCGTCGAGCAAGCCCTAGCGTCGTAAAGCTTGCTTGTGGCAAACAAGGAACTAAGTTGGCCACAAATGAATTGACCCAGAACGGCCAACCAAACACACGTCAACACAGGAGTAACACAACCACGGGCCCTTAAATGTGGCTGTCCAGTCAGCGGCAATTTACCCTCTGAGCCTCTTAGAGTTGGAGCGAGGATTTGCTCTGCAAGTGGGGGTACCTTGCATCAACAAAATGTGGATCCATTAGTACAAATAAGCAGGATCTCCAGGCTCTGGGCGGATCAAGATTGCGCAAGACGGAACCTGATTCCTACCAAAAGGCATAAATGCCAAGTACATGTACTAGTACAGTACTGCTCTGGGAGTTGTTCAGTATGATTATGGTTGTTGGCAGCGGGAGGGCTTCTTTCTAATCATGTCGGAGTTTTGCTAGAGGATCTTCCGATGTTTTCATTCCAACGGCGCTCCATGCAGTTTACAGTAAGTCTCCGGCTCACGCCCGTGTAGACACATGTACATCAACTCCTCAGTTTCGTCTTGAATGGCATCGTACGAATATCATGTTGTTATCATCAGCATTTCCCATAACTTCCAGCCTTCTTACGGCCATCGATGTAATCAGCTACTGTAGCAATTCCCCTGCGATGATGGAGATGCTCGTGTTGCTCAGTCCAATCCCCGTTTTAGAACAAGTTAATGTATGCGTTCCCGGCGAGTTTCTGTTGGTACGTTGAAGGATCGGTTGCAAAAACGCATGGAAAGAGAACGACAGGTATATTGTACACTGGTGCAGCTAGCAGCGGCCGGATTCTCCGGTCCGCAAGCAAACCCACCGCTCTGGAACAGCCAAGCGTATGACTCGGATGGAAGCGAGAAAGTAGAAGAGGAAAGACCCACAACCTATATTGGTAACCAGTCTGACCTTCCTCAGTATCTCACTCTTGTGATGGGAAGCCAACCTGTCCAGCCGGAGCTGCTCACACGCCTCTTTCAACTCAGGACACACACTCCACCCCGGACATGTATGGTTGACGTCCGAGATCCCAAAGTCAATGATCGTCAGACGGTACCACTCTTTTTGCAACACGTTCCGTGGCTCCAAGTCCCAGCAGCAGACCCCGAGGCAGTGGATGAGGTACAGCTGCCCAAAGAGGACAAGTCTGTCACATCAAGTCAGCGGCATTCTCTTCAGATTGCGATGGATCACACCTCACTACGAGCCCCAGCGACGCGAACACCATCCCAAGAGCTGACAAGGCGGTCCCTCCTCAGTGACCGTCCGCCATACCACAGGTATTCTCCATAACAGTGAGGGACCACCCATCGGGCGAGGAAGGCAAGCTTATCGTATGCGGCCTTCTCGTTCCTGAGCTGGCGTTCAAGCTCGGCTTTGTCTTTCTTGGGCACCTTGGCAAACTTGACGATGACGTGCGATCTGCTCGACGCGTATACGGAGGACCAACCCACACCAAGGTGGCGGTCGAGGTGTACGAAAGGTTTCTCGCCACCTTGGGATTGGGGCGCGCCAACGAGCGAGAGATCCATTGGGAAGGCATTGAAGCATTTAACAACCATGCCTGCCGGGGCTTGACAAGATCCGTCAGCACCATGGGCGAAAGAAGAGGAATCATTTCCAACTCCTGCTAGTTTGTCTGAGTAACTCTGACCTTCACCAGCTTCATTGGCAGACATCTAACTAAGAAGGTGAAAGTGGTCGTGGAAGAAGGTGGTAACGAGAAAAGGCGCGTGAATGTTGGTAGGAGCGAGGGAAAGGCCGAGCAGAGCGCACAGAGATGCACAAGTCGAGCGAAAAGGGCGGTGAGCGGGAGGTGACTAGCGGCGACAAATGAGGATAATAGTAAGAAAGACTGAGTCTGTTGTTAGTTTAGATGGGGTAGTCTGGCACGCGGGGATGCCCCGAAACTTCTCAGTTTTAAGTACATCATTAATAGACAGAAAGCAGTGAAATTGAATGGAGTGGTAAAAAAATGAAGACTCCTATCGTTATCAGCTGACGTGGACGGCGTCTAATAATGGTCGGCCCTACTCCATCGTCGCCGTCGCCAAAAGGTTACAGACGCGAGCTTTGGGGTTGGCTCAGTTATGCATTTGCCAGCGAGGTCTTTGTCATCGTCTCCCTTACTCTCTTCCTTCCCATCTGTCTGGAGCAGTTCGCCCGCGACAATGGCTTCCTCCTTCCCGACAAGACAACTCCGTGTTCTTCCCTCCCCGCTCCTCCTGTTGGCGCAACAGAGGAGGATGTAGCAAGATGTGTGGTCAAATTGGGCTGGGCTTGGATCGATACAGCGAGCTTTAGGTGGGTAGGGATTCCTATCTTATGGATCTCTGTCTTGTCGTCGACAGGAGATTCATTCATGCGACCGTGACGCATCTTACTGATCCGTCGATAGCCTCTACACATACTCCCTTTCCGTCGCGCTTCAGGCATTGACCGTAATCTCTATGGGTGGAATCGCGGATAGAGGTGTGTTCTTCGACCTTGTTCGATGTCTCTCATATCCTAACGCCGCCGACGTAGCTTCATATCGCAAGCCTTTGCTCTTCGGTTTTGCCGCACTTGGTTCCGTTTCCTCCCTCTGCTTTTTCCTCCTCCCCTCTTCATCCCCAGTATGGCCACTCTCTAGTATCCTTGCGATTTTGGCCAATATAGGCTTCAGCGCATCTATCGTAGTACTCAACTCATACCTACCGCGCCTCGCTGCATCTTCTCTGCCCTCCCCCGATCATGGTGATACAGAGAAGCTGTCCCGCGCGACTGCGCGCATCTCGTCACTCGGCATTGCCCTCGGATACGCGGCCGGTATCTTGCTGTTGTTGGTCACCCTACTTCCCGTCCAGCGCGCAGGCGGGTCGACAAACTCATTGCGATTCGCCGTTGGCGGTTCTGGGGCTTGGTGGGCGCTGTTTTCCGTACCTGCTCTTCTGCTCTTGCCTGGTGCAAGCACAGTTGAGGTACCAGGTGCAAGCGTCACAGAGGAGCGCGAGGGTTTACTCGCAGATCAAACCTCAGAGGCGGCGCGTGTAGCTCCGGCCGAATGGACCGTGCGACGAGAAGTGGCAGATGCGTGGAGGAGATTGGCCAGCATGTTGCGCTTGCAGAATATTCGACGGCTACGCAACACGTTCCGCTACCTTGCTGCGTGGTTCCTTCTCTCCGACGGTATGTTTTCACTTCCCCTTGTCACAGTGGCTCCTGTTATGCCAACTACTTCTCAGGGTTCACAACGTTGACCTCGACGGCGCTCCTGTTCGCGAAGACGACGCTTCACATGCCACCCAGCTCGCTCGTACTCGTTGGAGTACTCACACCAAGTGCGGGTATCCTCGGCGCGCTCCTGTGGCCAGTCGTGCAACGCCGCCTCGGACTTACCTCCCTGCGCGTGCTCGTCCTACTCGTCTTCGCTGCTAGTGTCGTCCCACTTTACGGCGTTGTCGGGTTGTTCGCGCCGCCGGGAGCACGATGGGGCTTGAGAGTGCCGGCGGAGATGTTCGTGCTCGCGGTGTACTTCGGCGCACTGTACGGCGCGTTCCAGAGCTACGCGCGAGCTTTATACGCGGAGATAATCCCCCCCGGAGAGGAGGCGCGGTGGTACGGCCTGTTCTCCATCACCGACAAGGTGGGTATTTCGCCCTTCGCGGGAGCGAGCCCCACCGCTGATTCCGGCGGTCGAAACACAGTCTTCCTCGTTCATCGGCCCTCTCGTAGTCGGCCTCGTGGCCGACTTGACGGGCAACATCCGCTACTCGTTCCTCTTCCTCGTGGCCATGCTGTGGGCCGCGATTCCCGTGCTCGCTGGGGTCGACGTCGAACGTGGGCGGGCAGACGCACACGCGTGGTCATCGGACGATGACGACCGTCCTGGTCACGGGACGGATGGGGATCCTGTCAGCCACCAGGACGGGAATCACACATATCAGATGGGCTGATTGGTTTATTTTTCGCTCCACACTCCCCTGGATCATGGGATTACGGGACTGCCTTCTTTGTTCGGAGGGGGGGGGGGTACCTCGTTCCTTGTCATCTATAATTATCGTTTTACAAAGTTTTTTCTGCGTCTCAGAGCTGTAAGGGAAAAAGTTCGGAGGTAGCCTTGGTGCTGTGCCTATGGGCTGTGAATGTTGATGGGTCGGGGCGGAGCAAAGGCGAAGACTGAGGGCTTGACAGGTAGGCGGGCAGCACGCAGGTTGACTGGGGCGAAGGCA
>QLOS01004907.1:0-14725 GCA_003313725.1 Russula sp. MG48 | reverse complement strand
TAAGGGTCTGGGCATTGGTGATGGCGGTTTGTGCTGATTGCCGGCCTTCTTGGATGCGATCTAGGCATTCTTGGAGCATCGGTATTTTCTCGGATCTTTGTGGCTGGTGGGCACGTGGTACATGGCCCATGAGGAGCTGGAATGGCGCTTGTTTGGTGGTGCTGCTGGGCCAGGCGTTGTGAACATATTGGGCGACCGGTAGGAGCGAGGCCCAGTTGTCCTGTTGGTGGTTGACATAGATGCGGAGGTACTGTTCTAGCCATTGATTGGTGCGTTTGGACTGGCCATCTGTTTGGGGGTGGTAGGCCGTGCTGATATTTTGCTCTATGCCAAGGGACTTGCAGAGTTCTCTGGGGAAGTGCGAGGTGAAATGCGTTCCTCTGTCGCTGATGATTCTTCGGGGAATGCCATAGTGGGGAAAGATGTTCTTGGCATAGAGCGTCGCGATCTCTGGAGCTGTCATGGATTCTCTGCAAGGGATGAAGATGGCAGCTTTCAAGCAGTCATGGTCCGTTACTGTGAGGATGGAGTCGAAGCCGTCTGATGGGGGTAGTTTGACGATAAGATCAAGGGCGACTGTTTCGAACGGTAGAGCGGTTGGGTTGGTTGTGATGGGCATGAGGGGTGGTGTTGGCTTTGTAGTGTTGGCTTTGGTAGCTTGGCAGATGGCGCATCCCTTGACGTAGGCGAGGACTGTTTGTTTCATGTTGGGCCACCAATAGTCTTTGGCGATGAGGAGGCACGTTTTTAGGATGCCCGGGTGTCCGGCCGTTGCTGAGTCATGGTAGAGGGAAATTACCCCCCTCCTAAGGTCGTTGTCTGCCACGACAACCAGGCGGTCGGTGTGCCACCACCCTCCTCCGGGGCGTCGTTCCAAGGGGTAGGTAGAGGCCCATGTGGCGATCGTGGGAAGGTGGTCTTTTTGGGCTGCTAGGGTGCGGTCTTCTAGATCTACCGCGGTTGTGGCGTTAGCGAAGAGGTGGGGAGGCAGGGCGATGACATCTTCGTTGTCGCTTCCTGCGCTGTCCCAGTCTGGACGGCGGGAGAGGGCGTCGGCTTTGTTGGTTGCCCCTGGGCGGTGGATTAGGGCGATGTTGTAGTCCCCTAGTGTGAGGATATAGCGCGTGATCCTCCGGTTGATTTTCTGGGGGGATCTGTAGTATTGCAGGTTTTTGTGGTCCGTGATGACGAGGACCTGGTGTTGCGCGCCCATGAGGAGATGGCGCCAGTGTTCTAGCCCCCGGATGATGGCGAGGAATTCCCTGTCCCAGATGGGGTAATTTCGCTCGGTCGCGGTGAATGTCTTGGAGTCATATCCTACTGGTCTACGACGCCCCTGGGCGTCGTATTGGTATAGGATGGCTCCCGTGGCGTTCTGGGAGGCATCCACTTCGAGCTCGTATGGTCGTGTTGGGCTGGGTTGCCAGAGGACGGGGTCGCTGGTGACGATGTGGATAAGCTTATCCACGGCGGCTGAGCATTCATCTGTCCAGACGAAGGGGGTCCCTTTCTTTAATAGGTTGGTGAGTGGACGGGCGATTTCTGCGAAGCCTGGGATGAAGGGGCGTTGATACCCCAGCACTCCTAACGTGGATCGTAGCTGCTTGATACTGGTAAGGGTGTGGGGCCATTCCTTGATTCCCTTCAGTTTGCTAGATTCGATGCGCAGTGATTCTCCGTCAATTACGAGCCCCAGGTATTTGACCCTTCGTTGCTCAAAGAGACATTTCTGGGGTTTGAGGAAGAACGACTCCCTTTCCAAGACGTCTAAAAGTTCGTGGACAATCTGTCGATGTAGGGCGTGGTCCAGGGGTGTGGCGACAAGGATATCGTCCATATAGACGAAGATCATCCTGGGATATTTGAGTTTCAGTGGTTGGAGTAGTCTGTCCATGACTCGCTGGAAGGTGCTCGGGGCGTTGCACTGCCCGAAGAGCATGACGCGGGGTTCGAAGAGTCCCTGTGGCATTTTGAAGGCCGCCTTCCATTGATCTCCTTCTCTGATGCGCACGTTGTGGTATCCCCAGCGGATATCGAATTTCGTGAAGAGGGCGCGTCCTTCTAGATCTCTAGTGAGGATGTTGATGTCAGGCAGAGGGTACACGTCTCAGATTGTCCAGCTGTTCAACGTGCAGTAGTCCTGGACCGGGCGAAGGGATCCATCCTTCTTTTTGATGAAGAAGAATGGTGCGGCATACGGGGATTTTGACAGCTGGATGTATTTCTTGTCGAGCTGTTCTCTGATCCAGGCGTCGGCAGCGATTAGTTCTTGGGGGTTGAGGGGGTAGACCTTACAGTCTAGTGTTGTTGGGGCGTCGGGTTTGAGATTGATCGCATGATCGTCTTCTCGACTCGGGGGGAAGTGTTGCGCCTCTCTCTCTGAGAAAACTCTCCAGTGTCGGGCGTATTCTTTTGGAACGTCTGTGGCCGTGGGCGTCTTCCGTTCCTGGTGTGCTTGTATCGCCCATTCTTGAGCGATGTTGGTTCTGTTGATCTGGAGGATGAGGCTGTCTCCGTCCTCCCATTCCATGGCATTTAGTGCATGTCCTAACATCTGGGCATAGCGCAGCAAGGTGTTGGGCTGTTCCGAGGCCTTCCTTCCCGTTGTCGTTAGTGAAATTGGCCCTCCCTGGATGGTTCGGTTTGTCCAGTTGATGGCGGGGTTGAACGTATGCAGCCATGGAAAGCCTAGAATGGTCCTATCTCGTCCCAGGTTGGCCCAATAGAAGCGCTGGACATGTTCCTTTTCTCCCTGCTTGATGAGGAGGTCGGAGTAGGTAGTGATTCTTCCGCTGCGGTTTTCCGATCCGTCTACGTTATATAGGAGGCGTGTTTGGGGGAGGAGGTGTGGGGTGAGGTGAAGTCGTTTGGCAGTTTTTCGGTCGATGAAATTGTCTGTGGCGCCACTGTCTACCAGCGCCGTTTCCGCAGCCTTCCCATGTGTGTTTGAAAACGTGAAATTGGCATTGACACTATTTCGGTTCGAGACATACATGGTACAGATTCGCGAAGCTTGATCCCAGGCTGATAGATCAAGCTGCTTTAAAAATCCAAGTCCTCCTCTATAATCTGATCAAACATGGCGGTGCGTTCTGCGGCATTCATGGAGCGGAGCTGGGAAATAAGATCTGATTGCGATGTTTGACTGGCACTGTCCTCTGGTGCGATACTAGAGGCGGCTTCTATTTCTACCACTCTTGCTTTGGGTGGCGGTGGCCCTCGTCGCCTTGGCTTCTTGGTGCATTGGTAGGCCCGGTGGCCTACTTCTTTGCAATAGAAGCATTTCCGCTCATCCATGAGCTTTTTCTTTTCTGCGTCGGTCAGTGGTCCTCCTAGGCGATTGACATCAACCTCCATAGGGACGGGGATGTTATTTCGGTTAGGTCGGGCTGGTGGCGTTGGCCTGGGGGTGAAGCGAGGACGTGGTACGAAGCGTGGGGGGTTGGGGTTTGGTCCCAGCATTGCTGTCTTTCGGGCCGTTCTCTGGATCTCTTTGCGGGCCGCTTCCTTCCACCCTTCTATTGTTGTGGGGACCGTATCCCTGTCGAGGATTTTGAGCGCTATCCCTCGGCGTAGTCCCTTAGTGAAGAGGTCTAGCGTTCCTCGTTCGTTTGGGGACCACCCTGATGCGAGGACATAGTGGTCGAAGCTGGCAATGTAGCCGTCGATGTCGTCCCCTTGCATGCGCAGCTCCGTGAGCTTTCTGTAGGCCTCCTGTTCTTTGGCAGTGTCAGTGAATGCCCTTTTGAAGCTATCTTCGAATTCTGTCCATAGGACTTCATCCGTGCGCGCAATGGGATTGATTTGTCTGGTGACTTTGTTATTGAGGGCCTTCATCTGGGCATCGCCCCAATCGTCGACCTTTGGTCCTCTAATGAGGGATATGGCGAGGGCTACGCGATTATAGGGGATGGTGACATTCTCTGAGGTGCCGTGGAGAATTCTGTAGATGCTGAACTCCCTGAGGAAGTTATCACTTTTGCTGCGATCCCCTTCAAAAGTGGTGGGCTTATTTCCCGTGGCCCCATTGTCGTTCCTTGGTGGGGCGACTGCGGCCATTGCTGGTGCTGGGGGTGCCGGTGGTTGCGGCTGTTGGAGGATAGGTGGGGGTGCGGTTGGCTGGGCTGCTGCGTGGGCAATTTGCAGGAGCTGGGGCGTTTCTTGGTCTTCTGGTAGGAGTGGGTGAGCTCCTTGTAACGTGGCTACGTTTTGGAGTCCTGTACTGATGAATTCTTCGAGCGGCGAGATGGTTTGGGGGACTGGCGTGGGTTCTTCTCCTTCGCTGGCGGTGTGGAGGGATGGAGAAGTGTGGCTTGGGCTGGCCGGGTCTATTGTGATAGGTTCTGGGGATTCTGGTTTGAGCGAACTGTGTCCGAGTCCGGTCTCGTTGGCGTGTTCGAGTTCTAGGACTTCGCTCGCACGCGTCCAGTACTTTCCTTGGTCGTAGGTGATAAGATACCAATCGTTGTTGAGGTATTCGATCAGTCTTTCTCTGATGCCTAGCGGGGTGAAGAGGTGGATGTGGTAGCACCAGTAATCGTCTGTGTCGTTTTTTCTCCAATAGGCCTCTCCTTTAATGTAGTCGGGAAGGTCGTCTTCCCTTCTGATAGGTACTCTCGTTCTATATTCTTGAGAGAGCGCGAGTCTGATTTCTTCCAGGGTTGCTTACGAAGGGAGAGGGAATCCTGCCGTCTCGAAGAAGGCGTTGCAGATGAAATCTAGTTCTCGCGCGAAGCTTTCTAGCTCGCGAATGAGCTGGTCTAGGAGGCGGTGGTGGTGATTGGGTCCCCTGTCACAGAGGAGGTAGCAGTCGTGGCTGTGGCGGAGCGCGTCACCTCTGGCTTGGTCTAGCAGGTGCTGTGTAAATTCTATGGCGTCGCAGAGAGCTTCTGGTGTGATCTCTCTGACTCCAATCAGTCCGTGTTGTCTAGCAGACTCCAGGGTGTTAGTGATAGTTCAAGGATGGTGAGGGCAGCTTCTAGCAGGTTAAATTCTCCTTGCCACTCTTGGTCGATGTGACAGAAGACGTCTCTTTCGATGCAGAGGGAGAGATGTATTTCTGTGGCTCCTCCTTGGCAGGTGTGGTGGCAAACGGCGTTGTGGTTATAGATAGCAACGTCCAAGGCGGATCTCCACCGTTCTATGTGGAGGCGGCGTCTAGCAAGTTCCTGAAGGCGTTCAGCAAAGGCGGCGTCGTCCAGGGCGGTTCCTGTAGACGTGATAAGGGGGAAGCTTGACTTATGTTACGGCTCGAGGGGCCGTGAGCACGACTTGTGCAGCTAGGCGTACGGCGAGAGTGGACACGTGCGAGAGCTACGAGCACGCGATCTCTGAGCGAGGCACTTTCAGTGGCCTCGATGACGTAAGAGTAAAGCAGACTCTTTGGAGTAGAGCGGTTGAGTCACAGGCGCGCGTGACCTTAGAGGCTCAGAGCTAAGTCGTTGCAGCCGACTTAGAAAGGCGTGGGAGCAAAGCGAGATAGCGCTGACTTCAAGCACTAAGATAGGGATAGAGGGGCGGTGGAGGCGTCTTGAGGTGGCAAGCTCAAGAGGCGAAGCAAGGTCGGGTCTCGATTAAGAAACTAAGTCAAGCTTAAGGCTCGACTGGCACAAAGGGGGCTCCTTATATAGGGAGCTACATGGGAGCACGTGCTAACTACTACCTGAGTCATAACGAGGGTAGTGAGTCAGTCCAAGGTCCGAAGCTAACTATAGCAGTTGGAGCGATGACCACATCGCTCCACATGAGTCACGCACGCTCCACAGGCGTCATATCGTACAGTAAGCAAGCGAGTCGTAGAGGTAAGCATATGGTAAGGAAAAACGGTCCGCAGTCCGCAAGGGAGATTGTAACATCTTCGGAGTAGAATGCTTAAGTCACGGGCGTTTATGACTTTAAGATTCAGAGCTAAGTCGTTGCAGCCAACTTAGAGGGGCGTGAGAGCGAAGCAAGGCAGTGCTGAGTGAGCACTAAGGCAGAGACAGAGCAGAAGGGCAGTGGGAGCGTCTTAGAGCGGCGAACTCAAGAGTCGAAGCAAGGTCGGGTCTCGATTAAGAAACTAAGTCAAGCTTAAGGCTTGACTGGCGCAAAGGGGGCTCCTTATATAGGGAGCTACAGGAGGGCATGTGCTAACTACTACCTGAGTCATAACGGGGGTAGTAAGTCAGTCCAAGATCCGGAGCTAAGTATAGTAGTGGAGCAATGGCCACATCGCTCCACATGAGTCACGCACGCTCCACAGGCGTCATCTCGTACAGTAAGCAAAACAGGAATCAGTCCGAGTCACGTACGGAGTAAAGGTAAGCATAGGGGTGTAAGCACAAAGGGAAACGGTCCGCAGTCCGCAAGGGAGATCGTAACAGTACGCCCTCCCCTAAGGAACAGCTGCCACGCTGTTAGTCAGAGGTGGCAGGCTCACTGGACAGGGCACGACCGGCATTGTTGGCGTCGGGGGAAGACTCGGGTGGACAAGGGTGCTTGCGGCGCAACATGTGAACGACACGTTCACGGACAGGAAGGGGACACTCGTGCATGAAGTGGACATGGGGCAGGACGTGGACGGGAAGCTGGGCGACGACATCAGTCTGATGAGTGGCGGGGCGACCCCTCAGCCAGTAGGACATGGAGGGGAGGATGGGGCACGCAAGAATCTGGTCCAGCTTGGGCCCGATGCGCGAGTTGACGGCTGCGTCGTGGAGATGCACTTCGACGACACGCAGCTGGTCTCTGAGCGTGTGGCGGCGGCGTACTAGGTCAGCATCCCGATCCAGCTGGAGGGCGGTATAGTTGGCGCGGCTCTGAGGGGTGCCCAGGAGGTGGTGGTACTTGTGCTCGACCTGGGCGTGGAGCTTGTGGATGAGGTGGCGGTAGCGGTGGACCTCCGCGACGACACCGGTGTCGTTGAGGCCCTTGATGAGGCGGTCCACATGGTGGCGGTACTGGTGGTCGCCCTCCAGCGTGGTCAGGTCCCAGTCGTCTATGTTGGCAAGGTGAGCATCGGGGCGGGGCTTAGCATGGAGGGGCTCAGCGTAGATAGGGGACGTCGTTGTGAGACGTCCCAGGACAAGGGGCTCAGCGAGGCAGGTGAAGTGGGCGTAGAAGGTGGCAGGGACTAGTCTGTTGTTGTGATCGGGGACAAGGATATTGTCCCACTCACCTGTGTTGTCGACAAGTCGATTCCATCGCAGGAGATAACCATCATAGCCGAGCGCGTTGCCCGACTGACCATGGCCTGGACCTCCGCCGCTGTTGCCGTGGGCGCGTGGAGCTGCTGAGGCGGCGGTGACTCCTCCTTGACTGGCGGGGGTGGCGGCGACGTTTGCGTAGCTGCGTCGGCTAGAATACGAGGGGGCAGGGACGTCTGCCGGCAGCAGAAAGTGGACGGCGCAGGCAAGGTCGTTGTCGGCAGATGGAAGTATGGAAAAGACGGTGGCTCCGACAGGCGGCGCGCCCCTGAAGCGGGGATCTGCTGGTGCTGGCGTATGAAGTTCAGCCTGGGGGAGCGGAGCGGTAGGTACTGAGGGGTTGGCAGGCGCTGAGGGGAAGCTCGAGACGGGGGAGGCACTCCAGGTAGCATGGCCGTCGTTGATCTGGACGGGGGCATTACAGACTCCACAGAAGTTGTCTGCACTGAGAGGGTGGTCTGAGAGGTCTGGGGCGGAGTGGAGGCTGGGGGCGGATGTGCTGCCACGAGCAGGAGAATCTCGTCCAGAACTCGGTCCACTTGCTCCATTGCTGTCATCATCGTCGCTGGAGCTGCTGTCGCTGATAGTGAATATGCGGGCGGCGAAGGGCATCGCTGGCCGGTGCTGCGGGTGGTCATCCTCGGTCCTGGACTCCGTCGGGGACGGCGATGCTGGGGCGGCGATGTTGATGACTTGGAGGGCAGACTGTTGGTTTTTCGGCGAGCCATCGGTGGACATGAGCGATGAGTAAGTGGGTGGGGGCGAGCTGGGAGTGGTGGAGGTGAGAGAGGGGAATGGGGCTTTGAGGGCGGTTAAGGCATGCCTTATATAGGCCTCCCGTATCGCGGCGGGGTTATCTCGGTGGAACTGGCGGACTAGGTTCATGGAGTGTTTCAAGTTCGTCCGAGGTTCCCACGTATCTTCTGCTGCGGAGTACCCTTTCCATCTGACTCGGTACTGCGGCTGCTTGGTTTTTCCGAATCGGCGGTATTCTAGAATGGCCTCGACTTCGTATTCAGCTTCCCTGTCTATGACGTCAGGGGGTGGTTCTGTGAAGTTCGGGCCATGTTCACTGGTCTCTATATATGGGGTGAGGAGGCTGGCATGGAAGACGTCGTGGACGCGGCGTAGCTTCCATTGTGGAGGGATGGCGAGCTGGTACACTACTGGGGAGAGGACTCTGGTGACAGCGAAGGGGCCGTAGTGTCGTTGAGCAAGTTTCGTGCTTGGCTGGGTGATGTGGATGTTCTTCCCTTCGAGCCAGACCTTTTGTCCTTGGGCGAATGGCTTAAATCGCGCTCCCTTTCTGGAGCTGATAAGGGTCTGGGCGTTGGTGATGGCGGTCTGTGCTGATTGCCGTCCTTCTTGGATGCGGTCTAGGCGTTCTTGGAGTGTCGGCATTTTCTCGGATCTTCGTGGCTGATGAGCACGTGGTACATGGCCCATGAGGAGCTGGAACGGCGCTTGCTTGGTAGTGCTGCTGGGCCAGGCGTTGTGGACGTATTGGGCAATTGGTAGTAGCGAGGCCCAGTTGTTTTGCTGGTGGTTGACGTAGATGCGGAGATACTGTTCTAGCCATTGGTTGGTGTGCTCGGACTGGCCGTCTGTCTGGGGGTGGTAGGCTGTGCTGATGTTTTGTTCTATGCCGAGGGACCTGCAGAGTTCTCTAGGAAAGTGCGAGGCGAAGTGTGTCCCTCTATCGCTAATGATCCTTCGGGGGATGCTGTAGTGGGGGAAGATGTTTTTGGCATAGAGCGTCGCAATCTCTGGGGCCGTCATGGCTTCCCTGCAGGGGATGAAGATGGCAGCCTTCGAGCAGTCGTGATCCGTTACTGTGAGGATGGAGTCGAAGCCTTCTGATGGGGGCAGTTTGACGATGAGGTCAAGGGCGACTGTCTTGAATGGCAGGGCGGTTGGGTTGGTTGTGATAGGCATGAGGGGTGGTGCTGGCTTCGTGGTGTTGGCTTTGGTAGCTTGACAGGTGGCGCATCCTCTGACGTAGGCGAGGACCGTCTGTTTCATGTTGGGCCACCAGTAGTCTTTGGCAATAAGGAGGCATGTTTTTAGGATGCCCGGGTGTCCGGCTGTTGCTGAGTCATGGTAGAGGGAAATTATCCCCCTCCTAAGGTCGTTGTCTGCCACAACAACCAGGCAATCGGCGTGCCACCACCCTCCCCTGGGGCGGCGTTCCAGGGGGTAGGTGGAGGCCCATGTGGCGAGCGTGGGTTGGTGATCCTTCTGGGCTAACAGGGTGCGATCTTCCAGATCCACAGCGGTTGCGGCGTTGGCGAAGAGGTGTGGGGGCAAGGCGATGACGTCTCCATTGTCGCTTTCTGCGCTGTCAAAGTCTGGGCGGCGGGAGAGGGCGTCAGCTTTATTGGTTGCCCCTGGGTGGTGGACTAAGGCGATGTCATAGTCCCCTAGCGTGAGAATGTAGCGGGCGATCCTCCGGTTGATTTTCTGGGGGGATCTGTAGTACTGGAGGTTCTTGTGGTCTGTGATGACAAGGACCTGGTGTTGTGCGCCCATGAGGAGATGGCGCCAGTGTTCTAGTCCTCAAATGATGGCTAGGAATTCTCTGTCCCAGATGGGGTAGTTGCGCTCGGTTGCGGTGAATGTCTTGGAGTCATATCCCACCGGTCTACGACGTCCCTGAGGATCGTACTGGTACAGGATGGCTCCTGTGGCATTTTGGGAGGCGTCCACTTCGAGTTCGTATGGCCGTGTTGGGCTGGGTTGCCAGAGGACAGGATCACTGGTAACGATGTGGATGAGCTTGTCCACAGCAGCTGAGCATTCGTCTGTCCAGACGAAGGGGGTCCCTTTCTTTAGCAGGCTGGTGAGTGGGCGGGCGATCTCCGCGAATCCTGGGATGAAGGGGCGCTGATATCCTAACACTCCTAGGGTAGATCGCAACTGTTTAACGCTGGTGAGGGTGCGGGGCCACTCTTTGATTCCTTTTAGTTTGCTGGATTCAATGCGTAGTGATTCCCCATCGATCACAAGTCCCAAATACTCAACCCTTTGTTGCTCGAAAAGACATTTCTGTGGCTTGAGGAAGAATGATCCTTCTTCCAGGACGTCTAGGAGCTCGTGGACGATCTGTCGGTGTAAGACGTGATCCAGGGGTGTGGCGATGAGGATGTCGTCCATGTAAACGAAAATCATCCTGGGGTATTTGAGCTTTAGTGGGCGAAGCAGCCTGTCCATAACTCGTTGGAAGGTGCTTGGGGCGTTGCACTGCCCGAAGAGCATGACGCGGGGCTCGAAGAGTCCTTGTGGCATCTTGAAGGCCACCTTCCATTGGTCCCCCTCTTTGATGCGCACATTGTGGTATCCCCAGCGGATGTCGAACTTTGTGAAGAGGGCACGTCCTTCTAGATCTCTGGTGAGGATGTTAATGTCAGGCAGGGGGTACACGTCTCGGATCGTCCAGCTATTTAACGGGCGGTAGTCCTGGACTGGGCGAAGGGATCCATCCTTCTTTTTAATGAAGAAGAATGGTGCGGCATATGGAGATTTCGATAGCTGGATGTACTCTTTGTCGAGTTGTTCTTTGATCCAGGCATCGGCAGCGACTAGTTCTTTGGGATTGAGGGGGTAGACCTTGCAGTCTAGCATTGCTGGGGCACCCAGTTTGAGGTTGATCATGTGATCGTCCTCTCGGCTTGGGGGGAAGCGCTGTGCCTCTCTTTCTGAGAAAACTCTCCAATGTCAAGCATATTCCTTCGGGACATCCGCAGCTGTGGGAGCCTTCCATTCTTGGTGTGCCTGTATTGCCCATTCTTGGGTGATGTTGGTTCGGTTAATTTGGAGGATGAGGCTGTCTCCTTCTTCCCACCCTATGGCATCCAGCGCATGTCCTAACATCTGGGCATAGCGCAGTAAGGTTTTGGGCTGCTCCGAGGCCTTTCTTCCTGTCGTTGTTAGTGAGATCGGCCCTCCCTGGATGGTGCGATTTGTCCAGTTGATGGCAGGGTTGAATGCGTGTAGCCATGGGAAGCCTAGGATGGTTCTGTCTCGTCCTAGGTTGGCCCAGTAAAAGCGTTGGACATGCTCCTTATTTCCTTGCTTGACGAGGAGGTCACAGTAGGTGGTTATCCTTCCGCTGCGATTCTCCAATCCGTCCACGTTGTACAGGAGGCGTGGTTGGGGGAGAAGGTGTGGGGTGAGGCGAAGTCGTTTAGCGGTTTTCTGGTCGATGAAGTTGTCCGTGGTGCCACTGTCTACCAGCGCCCTTTCCGCAGCCTTCCCATGTATGTTTGAAAAGGTAAAATTGGCATTGACACTATTTCGGTTCGAAACATACATGGTACAAATTTGTGAAGCTTGATCCCAGGCTGATAGATCAAGCTGCTTTAAAAATCCAAATCCTCTTCTATGATCTGATCAAACATAGCAGTGCGCTCTGTGGCATTCATGGAACGTAGCTGGGAGATGAGGTCTGACTGTGACGCCTGACTGGCGCTATCTTCTGGTGCAATGCTGGAGGCGACCTCTGTTTCTGTTACCCTTGCTCTGGGTGGGGGTGGTGGTGGTCCCCATCGCTTTGGCTTTTTGCTGCACTGATATGCTTGGTGGCCCACTTCTTTACAGTAGAAGCATTTCCGCTCGTCCATGAGCCTTTTCTTTTCTGCGTCGGTCAGGGGCCCTCCTAGGCGATTGGCATCAACCTCCATGGGGACGGGGACATTGTTTCGGTTGGGCCGGGCTGGTGGAGCAGGTCTGGGGATGAAGCGGGGACGTGGTGTAAAGCATGGGGGGTTGGGGTTTGGTCCCAACATTGCTGTTTTCCAGGCTGTCCTTTGGATCTCTTTGCGTGCTGCTTCCTTCCATCCTTCTATGGTTGTGGGGACCATGTCTGTTACGGCTCGAGGGGCCGTGGGCACGACTTGTGCAACTAGGCGTGAGGCAAGAGTGAACACGTGCGAGGGCAGCGAGCACGTGGTCCCGAGCGAGACACTTTCAGTGGTCTCGATGACGTAAGAGCAAAGCAGACTCTTCAGAGTAGAACGGCTAAGTCACGAGCGCTTGTGACTTCAAGGTTCAAAGCTAAGTCGTTGCAGCCGACTTAGAAAGGCGTGAGAGCGAGGCAGGGTAGTGCTGAGGAAGCACTAAGGCGGAGATAAGGGCAGAAGGGCAGTGGGAGCGTCTTAGAGCGGCAGGCTCAAGAGTCGAAGCAAGGTCGGGTCTCGATTAAGAAACTAAGTCAAGCTTAAGGCTTGACTGGCGTAACGGGGGCTCCTTATATAGGGAGCTACAAGAGGGCACGTGCTAACTACTACCTGAGTCATAACGATGGTAGTGAGTCAGTCCAAGATCCGGTGCTAAGTATAGTAGTGGAGCGATGGCCACATTGCTCCACATGAGTCACGCACGCTCCACAGGCGTCATATCGTACAGTAAGCAGAGTGAGTCAGTACGAGTCACGAGTAGGTTAGGGTAAGCATAGAGGCGTAAGCAGTAAGGGAAAACGGTCCGCAGTCCGAAAGGGAGATCGTAACAGTACGCCCTCCCCTAAGGAACAGCTGCCACGCTGTTAGTCAGAGGTGGCAGGCTCACCGGACAGGGCGTGGCCGGCGTCATTGGCGTCGGGGGAAGATTCAGGCAGGCAGGGGCGCTTGCGGCGCAACATGTGAACGACGCGTTCACGGACAGGGAGGGGGCGCTCGTGCATGAAGTGGACGTGAGGCGGGACGTGGACGGGGAGCTGGGCGACGACATCCGTCTGGTGAGTGGCGGGGCAACCCCGCAACCAGTAGGACATGGAGGGGAGGATGGGGCGCGCGAGAATCTGGTCCAGCTTGGGCCCGATGCGCGAGTTGATGGCTGCGTCATGGAGACGCACTTCGACGACACGCAGCTGGTCCCTCAACGCGTGGCGGCGGCGTACTAAGTCAGCGTCCCGATCTAGCTGGAGGGCGGTATAATCGGCGCGGCTCTGAGGGGTGCCCAGGAGGTGGTGGTACTCGTGCTCGACCTGGGCGTGGAGCTTGTGGATGAGGTGGCGGTAGCGGTGGACTTCTGTGACGACGCCTGCGTCGCTGAGGCCCTCGATGAGGTGGTCCACATGGTGGCGGTACTGGTGGTCGCCCTCCAGCGCGGTCATGTCCCAGTCGTCTATGTTGGCGAGGTGAGCATCGGGACGGGGTTTAGCATGGAGGGGCTCAGCGTAGATGGGGGACGTCGTCGTCAGACATCCCAGGATGAGGGGCTCGGCGAGGCGGGTGAAATGGGCGTAGAAGGTGGCGGGGACTAGTCTGTTGTTGTGATCGGGGACAAGGATATTGTCCCGCTCACCTGCGTTGTCGACAAGTCAATGCCATCGCAGGAGATAACCATCGTGGCCGAGCGCGTTGTTCGACTGACCATGGCCTGGGTTTCCACTGCTGTTACTGTAGGTGCGTGGAGCTGTTGGGGCGGCGGCGACTCCTCTTTGAATGACGGGGGTGGCGGCGACGTTTGCGTAGCTGCGTCGGCCACTAGAGTACGAGGGGGCAGGGATCTCTGCCGGCGGCAGAAAGTGGACGGCGCAGGCAAGGTCGTTGTCGGCAGATGGAAGTACGGAAAGGACGGTGGCTCCGACGGGCGGCGCGGCCCTGAGGCGGGGGTCTGCTGGCGCTGGCGAATGAAGTCTAGTCTGGGGGAACGGAGCGGCAGGTACTGAGGGGTTGGCAGGCGCTGAGGGGAGGCTCGAGACGGGGGAGGCGCTCCAGGTAGCATGGCCGTCGTCGATCTGGACGGGGGCGTTGCAAACTCCGCAGAAGTTGTCTGAGCTGAGTGGGTGGTCTGAGAGGTCTGGGGCGGAGTGGAGGCTGGGGGCGGATGTGCTGCCACGAGCAGGAGAATTTCGTCCAGAATGCGGTCCGCTTGCTCCATCACTGTCGTCGTCGTCGCTGGAGCTGCTGTCGCTGATGGTGAATATGCGGGCGGCGAAGGGCGTGGCCGGGCGGTGCTGCGAGTGGTCATCCTCGGTCCTGGGCGACGCTGGGGACGGCGACGCTGGGGCGGCGATGTTGATGATTTGGAGGGGAGACTGTTGGTTTTTCGGCGAGCCATGGGTGGACATGAGCGACGAGTAAGCAGGTGGGGGTGTGCTAGGTGTAGTGGGGGCGAAAGAGGGGGATGGCGCTTTGAGGGCGGTCAAGGCATGTCTTATATAGGCCTCCCTTATCGCGGCGGGGTTATCTCGGTGGAACTGGCGGACTAGGTTCATGGAGTGTTTCAAGTTCGCCCGAGGTTCCCACGTGTCTTCTGCTGCGGAGTACCCTTTCCATCTGACTCGATACTGTGGCTGTTTTGTTCTTCCGAATCGGCGGTATTCTAGAATGGCCTCGACTTCGTACTCTGCTTCTCCATCTATGACGTCAGGAGGCGGTTCTGTGAAGTTCGGGCCGTGTTCGCTGGTTTCTATATACGGGGTAAGGAGGCTGGCGTGGAAGACATCATGGACGCGGCGTAGCTTCCATTGGGGCGGAATGGCGAGCTGGTATACTACTGGGGAGAGGACTTTGGTGATAGCGAAGGGACCATAGCGTCTT
>QLOS01004895.1:0-20660 GCA_003313725.1 Russula sp. MG48 | reverse complement strand
ATGCAGGACAAACATACCAAGAGCATGTCGGATGTCATTTATTGATGCCTTTCCGTCTAACCAGACAACAGTTCAGTAGACATCGACCAAGTCGCCAAGGAAAGATTGCGTACCATTCATGACCACCTTCATATTATTTACCAGACCGTGGACGACTTGTAGTGTCTGGGCTCCCGTCATGCGAGCTTCCTCTTGTGTAAGCCGGTCGAGCCTCTGTAGAACAGCCTCGATCTCGCTCTCTCCCAACAGTTTCTTTACGAATTTCACTACGGAATGTTCAGCAACAGTAAATCTTTGTGTGAAGATTCGCATACAGCACCGGCCTTGCTTGATCTGTTTAGTCGCCAGAGCAAGCACGGAGAGCACTTCGACTAATATTTTCACGATCATATTGGTCATCATAGGTGTTAATGGGATCTCGGTATAAATATTGAGGCGTTGGAGGAAATTTGAGACACATTCAAAGAGGTCAACGAGCGCGTCATAGCTTTTACTGATTCCACAAGCTGCCTGATCGATCCATATTAGCAGGATCCAGTTGTAGAAAGTACAGGAGGTAGATACCGCGAGGAGAACATCGACACCGACAAAAATTGCTTTCGCAGGTGGAAACGGTATCTAGAGGGTGGAAGGATAAAGTAATTATCAGAAAAGACGAATTCACCGGTTGGGGCTCACCAGAACGAGTGCCTCGCCAAGTGTGCCAGAAAACGTATGGAGGAATTGCACTACGGGGTTAAGACAGTTGATCAATTTGCGATTTCCGTCCCGATATTCTTTGAACGCCTTCGCTCTGTCTTGAAGTAGCGCAGAGATATCATCGGCAGATCCGCATCTTTGGAGCTTGTCTGCGAAAGGATTTTTGGTGAGGTCTGTGCCAGTCTGCTCGGCGTAGTCGGCCAAAGCTTTTGTGACCAACTGAAAGTTAGAAGAAGAAACAGTTGTTGCGGACATGGAGATGGGAGAGGGTGTTGGCGTAGTGTTCGACTTCTGAGGAGACGACCGTGGGAGGGGCAGGGATCGCCCTGGCAGTTGAGGTAGTCGGGGTGTATAGCCATCATTTGATAATCGATGACGAGGCGCGATAGACGCGAAGCGCGCTTGATAACCTGGAAGCAACACCTCGTGCATCATATCACAGGGCCAGGGCAATTTTCACCTCAGAACAAAATCATTAACCTTCAGGGCGTAAGAATGTCTGAGTTCATGACCAGCAATGATGGTGACTGCACTCTCGAGGTGGCTGGGTCAGCTTTGCTTGGCCGGGTTCGGCCAAAGGGAAGAGCTGCCTCAGGCTTCTTCGACTCGGAGTCATAGCAGTTGCATCTCGGCTTGGAATTTCATACCAAACCCTCTGTAGAAGAACGTCCGGGTGTTCTGGGCCAGATCACGCTCCTTGTCATGCACGATGTTTTCAACTGCTAGCTCCTTGTGAACCCATATACCTGTAACAGGTAATTTTGCACCATCGTTCAGTCCTGACATGCAGTCGAGTATTCTTTCCTGGTTTCCGGACCGCGACTACGGTCCGGGCCCTCCCCGTCAGCTTGGCCCCTCACTAGGCGTCGCTGTCAATACCGGTGGTGTGGCCGCCAGTTCAACCATACGCGCATAGATATGTGAGGTGCGTTAGACCTCCGATGTATAAAAGCGTTCCACAACTTTTTTTCTCGTCACGCTCTTATATTTGCAGGAGGTTGGACGAAGGCTCAGTCATCGACAAAAAGACTGTAATTCTGTGTAACGTGTACGAAGTAGGTCAAGGCTAGATACATAGTTAACATAGCATGGAATTGAATGTAAGGAAAAGAAAGAGAGACAGCGAAAACAACTTTAGTCCCAGGAAACGCTTGGGCTTGAGACCGCTAGGCGGCTTTGAGAATCGCAGGAAGTGCTATGCGGAGAGCTTTAGAAAATGAAAACGCAAGGGGATGATTGGTGATTACAGGGCGACCCTAGGGTATTTATATTATGACTCGGAGTACAGATAATAAGGAAAAGAAAGACGATGGTGAGGGCCCCAAGGTAAAGTACTTAACAATGTGGGACTCAAGGAATCATGACAAGGTGAAACTTTAGAGTTGTAACAAAGCGACGTGAGTGCGTGTGGTTGCACGGCTTGAACTTGAAGGCGGTTGACTGTGCTTGGGCATCGAGTAGGAGGTGATAAAACTGAAGAGTAAGCGTGAAAGCGTGAGCAGCGCCCAAGGGTGTGGCTTCCGTGTGTAAGTCGGGAGTGTTCCCTACACTATGTACTAACCTGGGCCTTTTCCCAAAGGATTGGCGAAGTGACAAAAACGAAGGGAAAATAAGTGTAGAACTCGCACTTAGCGCGAGGACACAGGCCCGGGCAGTCGCCCCGTTCGAGCTCGTAATGGTGTGATCCGAATCGGACCAACCGGTTCGGTGTTCGCCTGCTCTATCCCCGATCGCGGTTTGATCATGGCGAAGACAAATACTCACTCCATTGCTCGGACGTTAGGTCCCGTCCTTCTATTTCACCTTTTCCATATTGTCCCTCCGCTTTCACCTCTCAATCATAGAACGTCCTACCTTCTTTTTCTCGCGTCCCCACATACTCTCATTTGCACAATAACGACACTCCTAAACCACCTGCCGGGCATAAACTTTTTCGGCGACCTTCATAAGCAACCACCTGTGATTTTGACGCGTCTATATACTACGGCAGACGGAGTATCATAGCCTCTAGAGCTTATAGCACGGTACGTGCTTCGCTCCGAATAGACTCTGTCCTGTTTAACTCCCTGTAGTCCGGGCACGTTCCAAGCCGTCCTGTATTTAAAGACGATTGGCACCTCGGGCCTAGTAGAATGTCCAATGACGAGAACAGTCGCTCTTCCCCCCGCCGATTCCTCATAGATGTCGAGGAGACCATTCGTCTTGTCCTACAACAGGCAGACACCGACGATGATTTCCGAATCAGCATTACAGATGCGGGCCTAAGGTTCTGTCTCTCGGCACTGCTACCAGCAATGGGTTCAAGACTTTTGACATTCGAGTACGTCCCATCGTGAAACATTCCCGTCTCTTGGCTGATGTTGTGCCTGTGTAAGGATACCTACATGTTGTCGAACCTCCTTCAACAGCTTGCTTTCTCTCGCGATCACGACAGGAAGAGGATAGTCCTTGATGAGGCTTGTCTCACTGAGCACCCGGTTTATCGTCTGTCTCGCATGATTGAGAACTCTTGGCATTCACTAGCCCGACGCATCGATGGCGACGGCCCCGAAATCATCGTGCTGATCCTAAGAATCGTTCGGGACGCATTCAACCATGAATCTATGTCCACATCGCAACTCGCCATGATCGAATATCATCCTCTGAAAAGTCACAGTCCAACCTTGATGTGCAAGCACTTCCTCTCGACCCCGATGATCCTTATTTTGTGAAGAGTCTGAACAGCAAACCTGGTATTTTGGTGCTTGCTATGAACAAAGTTGATGGGCGTGACGACAGGACTCTCAAAGGGATCCCATTCGTTGTTTCTGGTGCTCGATTCAACGAGGTGCGTAGATCCCTCTTTTTGCGAGAGCCCAATCATTGATCCTTCCACATAGTCGTACAACTGGGATTCCTACTCCATCTCTCTCGGACTTCTTGTTGACGGTCGAGTCCAGATGGCCAAGGGTCTTATCGAGAATTTCATCTTCGAGTTCAAACATTATAACAAGATCCTTAACGACAGCCGCTCCTACCACCTCGCACGTTCGCAGCCACCCTTCCTCACAGATATGGCGCCTCAGACCTATGATCAACCCGACCGGGCGGATCTTGAAGCCAACCGACAGTGGCTCAAGCGCGCGATTCAGGCAGCCATCAAGGAGTACCACACGATCTGGGTTGCGGAGCCCCGCATGGATCCCAAGATAGGTCTCTCGCGATCGTCCTGAAGCCCTCCTGAGACGGAGGCGACACATTTCACGCACATCCTCGGGCCGTATGCGGCGAAGCACGGATTGTCGATCAATGAATTCCGTGAGCGATACAACGAGACTGTCTGTGAGCCCGAACTCGACGAGTACTTCATGCACCATCGTGCTGGGCGCGAGTCTGGCCACGATACAACCTATCGCCTTGAGAAGTGCTGTGCCAATCTTGGTGCTATCGACCTACAATCACTCTTGTACAAGTACGAGGTCGACATCGCGACTGCAATTCGCGAGGTATTCGACGACGAGCATTCAAGGAGGACTTCGACCTTGCACCGTTCCCTACGAGTGTCGAGCGTACGCGAACCCGCATCATTCTCGCTCACGTGCACTTCCGCAGACCAGCGTGGAGTGGTTTTCTCGTGCAGACTTGCGCCTGGGACGCGATCGACAAGTATTGCTGGAACGAGAGTAAGAGCTCATACTTTGATTATGATACTGTGCAAGAGAAGTAGAGCCTGTACGAGAGTGCCACTTCATTCTTGGCCGCTGTGGGCTGGATGCGCCAGTTAGGAGCAAGGGTAGAAGCCTGTGTGAGCCTTCACTGACTCTTACTCATGGACAAAATTGATCTTGGCTTAGATCTGAGTTACTGAAGAAGTTCAAGGTGCTCGGCGGTTTGGTCTTTGGGACGGAAGAATCTCGCTGGAAAATCTCTCTCGATTGTCAGTGGTATTTCCATGGTGGATTCTCTACCCAGGATGATGTTGACTCGTGTCTAATTCCCTGAAAGGCCACCTCACCAGATCATGACCTCGGTAAGCATGGGTATCTTGAAGATGCCCAGCGCCTCGTTTGTCGCTTTCTATACATAAAAGCTATTGCAGTGTACCAGCCTCCCGGGGGTTACGAATCTCACGATAATAATACGGCAGCTAGGCCACAGTCACATGGGATAGAAGTCACGGGACTCGTGGCAGACGTTGCGAATCATGTGATGTAATGAGTAACCTCCAATATGCCTCCGCCACTGGCAGTGGGCGAGAGCGCATGGTGGCACAGCGCTTGCTCCTTCTGTCTCCCGTATGCCATCCAAGTTGTACACGCTCACTCCCAGAGCGTCCCCATGCAGCTCTCGACACACCACATCTTTCATGTGCGCACATAGCACGCCATATCCCTTTGAGCTGAAATTAAGCACTTTCACTGACACACTCTCGGCGGTTCGGGATCGCAGGGTATGCGATGGAGAGCTAATGTCATCTTGGTAACATGATAGAATTCGACAATGTCACCTCAGTCTGTGCGCTTGACCACGCACCCGATCGTCACAGTGATCGAACATATACTTTCGTGGCCCATAGCGGAGGAGCAAGGCCCCGAAGTCCTGACGATTGCTTCCACGAAGGACTTGTGGGCGCATGCCGAATGATCGGCCACATGCTACACGCTAATTGTATCTCTATAGTGAACTCGTAATGGTAAATTGTATCAATGTGACCAACGCGCATCGTGTATTAGTAAAGCTATCAGGGGAGAGACCACACTGACTGAAGACAGTAACAAGTTCTTTAGCAAAGACGGTCCAGTGTTGGCGGGTGAATAAAGAGCTTGTTAAAGGTGAAAGTAACAGAGTGACTTTACCTTCGTGGTAGGTTCAACCTCCAGCCACTTTGGCAGGTATGACAACATCAATTGCCTCCGATGGCATTACCCTCGTTCCGTTCCGTATGCTCCTACTTACGCCCTAGGCACCCGCCAGTACATCGTCAATGGTTGATCAGTTCGCACCTTTCCCCATATTGTCATGGATAGATATTATCAACACCATATTTATTACAGCAGTTCCATTTCCGCACCGGGCGGTGTCCGTGGAGTATAAGAACGACTACTCCCGCTATTCTCCTCGACGTCCTCGTTCGATAGGAATCGTGCAACCTTGCGATACCTTCTTTCCAATGCAATCGAGAACGCCGTCTGACCCCCATGATCACAGGCATCGATATCCGCTCCATGCTCGACTAGCAATTGCGCGAGGTCAAGGTACCCATTGAGTGACGCTAGATGCAATGGAGTCCTGCCGTACCCTTCCTGTGCGTTCACATCCGCGCCCCACTGAAGTAGTAGCCGTACAGCTACATGATGTCCAAGTAGCGACGCGTGGTGAATTGCCATCGAGCCCTGCTTGTCTCGGGCGTGTACATCTGCGCCGTGATCGAGTAATGCCCGTATAAATCTGACATCCCAATATCGTGAAGCCTGGTGCAGTGGTGTCGAATTGTCGTTGTCCCGAGCGTTGACATCCGCACCGTATTGGAGTAATAGCTGCGTGGGATCGCAATTCCAGAATTGCGTTGTCATGTGTAATGCAGAGGCGTCGCGGTTGTCACGGACATTCACGTCTGCTCCATGATCCAACAGAAATTTCGCCATGCCCACATCTCCATAGTTTAAAGCTTCGCGAAAAGGAGTCAAGCCGCGGTTATTCCGGATGTTCAAACTTGCACCACGCTCAAGCAACAGCTGTACGATGGCAAATTTTCGGTACTGTGATGCCTTGTGCAATGCAGTGGCGCCCCGGCTGTCACGGGCATCCACGGCTGCACCACCGTTGAGTTGTGACCGCGCCATGTCGAGATGACCCCATCGCGATGCCCCGTGCAACAGAGTCGAGTCCCAATCAGCCCTGCGGTCTATGTGTGCACCGTGGTCGAGTAGAAACTGTGCAGTCCCAGTATACCCCCGGTACGTTGCCGCATGCAATGGGGTGCCACAGGCACCACCCCTTGCATTTGGATCCTGCCGTCGCGCGATGACGAGGTGCTTGACAACTTCATGAAGACCACAAAGCGTGGCATAGTACAGGGGAGGTCCCGGAAGCCGCTCAAGGGATTCCCAAAACGAGAAGCTCGTCCAAGGTTCTCCCACAGTTTGATTTGAGATCCATGCAATTAAATTTTGTCTTTCTGGGTCAAAGAGACATCTCATCCCATCTTGTATGTGTGGTGCCACACCGTCCGACTGCGCATGATGGATCCAGTTCTGAGCCGCATATTCAGCAAGGGGGAAGTTCTGAATTCTTTTTCTGCTAATACCATCACCCAACGTTAGCAGGGTGCTGATGCAGCTTTGTGAGAGGATTGTGTGCGCTGGTTCCGGAGAGATGTAGTAGCGGGAAGGGTTTCTTCTTGAAGTGGCGAGACGACTTGAGGTTAAGAACTCCAATACGGAGAAGTGGGAAAACTGTACGACTTGGCGGTCATAGCCATAGCAGCGGTAGCGGTCGGGGCCAAAGTCGAAATCGGTGTCGATGTTGACAATGGCAACCAAAGTGGAACATGCTGACAACACAGCTTCATCCGGATCTCGCGGGCGCAGATCCACATTGAGCTTAGGAATCCCTCCAACATCAAGTTGAACCGCAAGGACCTCCGCAAGCTCCTTAGCCCGCAGCGGACGACGAGAGAATGCCAGGCACTGGAAGAGACGAAGCGCATATTGCCATTTTTCCTCGTCGATTCCTAACAATGTGCGCTCATACACTTCATCGAGGGTAGTTGGCAACTCATCCAGAGCATGCCGAATGCTTCCAGGAAAACACCGCCGTAGTGTGTCGAGTTGACAGAAAACCCATCTGAACCTGTATCAAACCATGAGTAACGATGACATGTCATCAGTGGCGATACTTTACATTCCGTCAGCTCTTCGTGAGAGGGTATCTATGACCAGCCGCTTGTCTTCCAGCCTCCACCTCCGCATCTTCGGGTCCGACTCAACGACAGATTTGATGTAGTCGATAATGTCCTGCCTTTGGCCGCCCTCCTCGTCAAGGGACACACGACATGACGTCAAAGACTCGAAAACCATTCGGATGTCGACCTCGGGACGACTCATAATGCAGATATGTAGGTGTCGAAGGGGTAGTGAAACAAGCTCTTCCACGAGGTTCAGGACCTTTTCGCGTGACGATGGCATCCCAGAATTGTTGGGGCATTCGTCGAGGGCATCCAGTACGATATACACTTCGCCTTCTCCGTGGACTGCGAGCACCTCCTTTAGGCATCGAGCAAGCTCACTCTCACTGGGTTGTTTCCCACCATTGTCGTGCATCGAATATAACCTTGAGAGCATGCTGCAGCGATGATCGGACCGAGCGCAAAACTGTGTGAGGAGAGAGGAGAGCAGACCGCGAAGGTCCTGCTTTCCCGAGTCGTTGAAGTCAAAATAATAGAATGCAACCGAGGCTAATCCAGCACTGCACAGGTCCTCGACGTCCTTCACGATCGATGAACTAGTCGACAATATAAGCTACATCGACAGAAATCAGCTGGGTTACGCACCAAAGGACGCTCTTTCCGGAGCCCGCTACAAAACCGGAGGTCATTAGGACTGGCACGAACGCAGCTAGTGGGGAAAACGTACGCTTCCCGTGGGTCCAAAGGAGCGAACCTGTTGCTTTCCATTCCTTGTAGACAGTGCCTTTGAGGAACCACTCGGCGGTACCACTGTGATGGGCTCCGCACGCGGTATTTTGGTTTATAGACGGATCTGGAGGGGAGAGCCACTTTCGGACACTCTTTTGTAATTCGTCACCTGGGAGATGATGTAGTTTTAGTTTCAGTAGCCCACTATCGCGATGTCAAGAGAAAACGAACGTTTGATCTTGTTCACATTTTCCGTTATCTCTTGCATCATAACTAGTATCCCTGCTCAGCTTCACTCATTTTCGCTTGTGAGCTGGACATACCAAGGGCCTCTCGGATATTATCTGTTGATGCCTTTCCGTCTAAGCAGATAAAAATTGAGCGCAGCACGAGGGACCAGTTGAGTAAGGTTTTCATACCGTCCATGACCACCTTCATGTTGTTGAACAGACCGTGAACGACTTCCATGGTCTGCGTCGCCATCCTCCGTGACTCCTCCATGGTAAGCCTATCTAATCTCTGCAGCACTGCCTCAATATTGTTCTCTCCCAGAAGCTTTTTTGCGAATTTCTCTGCATCATGCTGAGCTATGGATGATCTCTCGGCAAGGAAGGACTCACTAAATCGCCCCTGGTTGATTTGCTGCGTTGCCAGTGCAAGGACGTCGAGCAGTTCGACCATTATCTTGACCAGTATCCCAACCATTGCGGAGGGGACCTCGGTGAGAATCCGCAGGCGACTGAGGTAGTTTTCAAAACACTCGAAGAGTTCCACGAGTGCATCGTAGCTAGTACTAACTCCTTTGGCCGCCTAAAATAGACTGATGTGTCACAAACGTGCTTATACAAGGGAAAAGAAAAGTGTGATATGCACTGAGAGTAGGAGACCAATTCCAGCAAATATTGCTTTCGCAGGTGGGAATGTCTGCAGGATATGAGTTAGAACAGGCTAACGAAAAATGCATCAGACTCGTGTGCCTTACTAGACTAATACCCTCCCTGAGGACATCACTGGCGGAAAGCGCAAGCAAGATTTCAATTGTGGGCTTGAGTCGTCTCATGAGCTGCACCTTCCAATCACCATTCCGAAACTGATTGAACGCATGTGCTTGGTCTCGAAGAACGTCAAGGACTCTATCAGGAGAGTCGCAGGCTTCCAGTGTGTTGGCGAGCGGATGAGTAGTAAGGTCCTTCCCGGTCTTCTTAGCATACTCCCTTAGGGCAGCATCGAAGATGGCTTGGAACTGCGAGGACGGTGAGATTGGATGGGAACTTGAAGACATAGAAGTGGTGGAAAAGGAATGAAGGAGAGGAACGTCAAAGTCGGAAGGAGTGACGCTGACATGAACTCACTGCCTCAAAAACCATGACGAGCTAACTTACTGTATAGCCCCCCTCAGGCTCAGGCTCAGGCTCAGGCTCAGGGTTAAGGTTACATATGGAAGTGACTGGTAAGAACAGTTATGTATATCACATCCACCGTGACGACGAGACTGATGGAGCCATCGGGACTGGGGCATGAGAGCCGTAATTAAGTTGGCCATGAACTGCAGACGACAGACGTAGACCACGGACACGATTGCCAGTGTCTTCTGGGATCGCGATGACGTCAACAAATTGGTTGTAGACTCATCAAGCAGGTTCTCGTTTGCGCGTGCCACTGCCACTATCAACGTTTGAGAGCTACTCGAGGCCCGTTCCACGATTCCATGCCGCCAGACGGCGAAATGGTGGTAGTTATAGTCTCCATACGACCGGTATGTGAATACGGAGGAGAGCAGATACATGCTTCAGAACAACTGCCACTACGTCGATTATAGAGTTGATACAGATCCCATGAACCCGATAAGGCTATTTCATCGCCTTCTTCATTTGCTGCACATCACAAGCCCGCATGAGTGGATTCAAGGTAGAAATTTCTTGACGCGCGTACCTCTTCCATAATATCAAGGTCCGTCGTTTCGATGCGTATGATGGATTTTCCCGTCGCTTTCTCAATCGCCTCCATCTGGGCCCACGTATTCTTGTCGTGCACAAAGTTAATCGAGATACCCTTACGACCGAAACGTCCCGTTCGACCTGGAAATCGCGTCAAGGGAGATCGTTCGTTGCTATTGCGGACAGCACGTACCGATGCGATGTATATATGTCTCGATATCCGGTAGGAAATCTCCCTTTCCACCTGCTCCCTCGCGATCGTTTACAAGTGGCAGATCATAGTTCACCACCATGTTAACCTGCAACACGTCGATCCCGCGGGAGATAACGTTCGTCGTGATCAGGACCTTCTCTCGGCCCTCCCTGAACCCGTCGATGATCGCATCGCGCTCGCTTCCCTCCTTCGCACCGTGGAGCGACGCTACCTTGTGGCCCTCGGCGGTCATGCGCTGCGCGATACGGTCGGCTGTACGTCGATGTTGACAGAAGATAATGCTCTGGCCGATGGTAAGTAGGTGATAGAGGGAGACGAGGACGTCGTATTTGTGCTCCTCGCTTCTGCAGTCCATGTAAAACTGCCTGATCGAGTCGACTGCCAGCTCGTTCCGTTGTAGCTCGATCTTGTTCGCATTGGGCGCGAATTTGGAGGCGAATGTGCGTACATGATCTGGGAAGGTGGCAGAGAAAAGGATAATCTGCGTCTGTCCGCTCCGAGGGAGCATACTGTACAAGAATCAGATTACAGTGGATTCCGAGACTGTTCATACGCACTTTTTGACCCGTAATGTCTGATCACCTAGCCCATCTTTGTCCAACATGTTATCTGCTTCATCGAGAACAAACACCTTCACGTCTGAGACATCGATGACGCGCCGACGAATGAGGTCCGTCATCGTGCCGGGCGTTCCAACAATGATGTGGGCAGTTATGTTGGTCACGCCTCTCGGTAAGTGGTCCTTGATCGCATATTCCGTCTGTACAGACGTGAACTTCCCCATCGCGGCGATGACAGACATAATCTGGCGTGCGAGTTCGCGTGACGGAGCAAGGCATAGAGCCTGTGGCTTGTTCTTCGCGAAATCAACCCGCGAGAGCATCGTAAGGACGAAGGCTGCGGTTTTGCCTGTCCCGGACTGCGACTGGCCGATCATGTTTTGCGGCCTGTATTCGCATAAGATCTGTGCCGATGACGCCGTAGGGCCGACTCACGGGTCCCGAAGGAGAAGAGGAAGAGCACTCTCTTGAATCTTGGAAGGCTTGGTGAAGCCCATATCAAAGATGCCCTTGAGAAGGTCCCCATGTCTGGCGAACGTTAAGTTTGGCACAGAAGACGGTAGTGGCTAAACGCACAATCCAAGCTCCTCAAACGATTTCACGCTATACAATGGTGAGCTCTTATCCTCTTGCTGCTGCGCTAACGTAACCTAGAAGGCGATTTATGGATCCAGCGGCACGAGCCCAGCCGGTGGCACCCACATGGACATCAAAGGTAGGCTTGATAAGATCCGGAGTCTCCTTCGCAGGTGCTGCTGGTGCTGCTGCGAATGAAGTTCGTGCATTTGCGCCCCACAAGTGTAGTTGGGGCGAGACATACCGGCTGTGGCATCACTTGCTTTGGTGGTGTCAGAGTTGGAGGCACCCACTAGAGCTGGATCAGAAGTCAGAGTGTAATACTGGTTGGTAGCTTACGCACCAGCTGCTGGGGCAGTGTAAAATCCATCCGCATCCTTTTCCATGACTGCACGATAGAATGGTGGTCAGGTAACAAAGAGTAGTTGTCGCATTTCATAAAAGGTCAAGCCAGTTCCCTTTTTAGGATAGTGCTGACTCTATCAGATCGAATCATCATGATCATGTTGGTCGGTGCCGCAGCCGAGACACTCAAATCTCTTATGTCGACGGACATTATCCGCGTCGCTCTCAGTCGTTTGCAAGCAGGAACCACAAAAGTCGAATTCGTACACAAGCCGTATCCAGACTGGCCATACCCACGACTTCCCTCCCACTCCGCTACTGGCAGCGGCGTTTCCACGTTCCGCGTCGCCGTCCTCGACTCGTCATTTAATCCACCAACCCTCGCCCACCGTGCGCTCGCCTTACTTCCCGCAGCGGCTTCTTCGTCAGAGGCATGTCTACTCCTCCTCAGCGTATGCAATGCCGACAAAGTCCCGCGCACGGGCGATGCGTCGCCAGAGCAGCGTGTAGAGATGATGGTGCGCCTTGCGCGCGAGGTCAATGCTGCTGTCGGGCTGGTTGACGCGCCGGCATTTGTTCATAAAGCAGAACGGCTGCGCACCGTGCTCCCCGCTCGAGCTCAGCTAGCCTTTGTACAGGGTATTGACACGCTCGAACGCTTCTTTGCTCCTCGGTATTATGGCGACGGCTCGCCTGAGACCATGCATGCCGCCCTGCGGCGCTTCTTTGCTTCTGATGGCGACGATGCTCGAGTTATCTGCGCTCGACGCACGATCGAGCTTGCGGACCCCCATGGGGAATCTGCCATCCTAGAGGCCGCGCAGGGTTGGATGCCGGCTGACCGCATAACCATCGTGGACATAGACAATGACCTCCAAACATTCAGCTCAAGTGAAGTTCGAGCAAAAGTGCGTGCTAGAGATTATTCTTGGCACTTGATGGTCCCCGATGATATCAAAGAGTACATTGAGGAACAACGCTTGTACTTATCGTCGTGATTTCGACGGTGGTCAAGACCAATGAGAAACCAGAAATCTATTCCACAATCATGCGTACAGAGAGAGAATACGATAAGATGAGTATATGTATACACGTGATGTAATGTACAAGTGAACAGGTTTAAAAGGGTTGAATCCTTCATGAAGTAGAAGCTTGAGCGAAAGCGATGGCAACGGTCTAGGGCCCAGCCGTTAAGGCACAAGTCATCCGGGTGAGCGAGAGGAGAAACTTACATCAGAATGGCTCAAAGACAGGTGGACCTTGGAAATGCCTTTCGCCGCTGCCGCAGCCTTGGCTTCTCCATGCAGCGTCACCTCAGGAACACCAGTCTCGTTCGGAAGAATCTCGATCTCCTTCATCACCGCACCAGCGCCTTTAGAAGAGACACCAAGGGATTTGAATACAGCTTCCTTGCCCACCCAGCGTGCGGCGAACGACGCCTGGAAGGATGGTTGGGCACGGCAGTATGAGATCTCAGCGTCAGTGAAATTACGTGAGATGAATGTCGGGTTTTCAGAGGGCACAGAAGAGATCAGCTCTGAAAACAATCAGCTACGCAAGCGCCTACTGAAGCCCGGGGAACGCACCTTGGTCGACGCCAATCCCAGTAGTAGATCCAGAGATCTTGAGTACCTCCTCGATTGCCTTGACGTTAGCGAGGTTGGGCCTCACTTCAGTCGGCTGATTCTCCTTAAAGGTGTAACTACCCGTCTTCTTGTCCAGCGACGCGCGCGCCAGAGAGTTAAGCAGAACGGGAGTCTCGAGCTCAACTGTGTAAGGGGGCGCCTCCTTGATCTTTACCAATGCATTGGTCGTCATCATCTCCGACATAGCCTTGTACGACTTAAGATAGCGCTCCTTGTGTCGCACCCTGTACGACTCGTATACCGATGGTGGCGTTGCGGCGAGCACGTAGCGTGGATGGACCACGAGAGCAGTTCCGCCGACCTGGCCGAAACCGAATGACGACTAAAAGAGTATAAATCTCATATCCAATTTGACACAAAGGTGAGCGTACCATTACACCAGCTGTGATACCATCAGTTTGTATGGTCTTCGAGGGGAAGATCAACAATGAATGCTGCTGGAAGAGAGCATCGACGTTATCGGCGTTGCGGTTGCCGGGCACCGTGCCGCTCGCGATCGACTGAAGGAGGCCTGCCATCTGCCAGGCTGCGGCGCCACCTTTCGCGTGGCCGACCAAACTCTTCTGCGCCATGATGGGGATGGCATTGCCAGCTGTACGATCAAGTGTCTTCAATATCGTATTCCACATATATGTCTCGTTCTTCTCATTCGCTTGCGTGCTAGTACCGTGGATAGAAAGAACGCCGATGTCGTCGGCCGTGAGGCCCCACACGGCGAGTGCGCGACGGAGGGGAGCGATGCGAGGATCAGCACCTTCGGAATCCTGCATGAGCATGCCATATGTGGCAAGTACATCCTTCTCCTGACGATGGGCCTCAGCCTCGAGGTTGGCAACGCGGCTGGCGAAGAAATCTGGATCGACGGCTTCGCCCTTGGCATTGCGGAGTTCCACTTCTTCCTTGAGTTGCTCCTGCTCGAAGGCAAGCCAATCTCCGATCTGCTTGCGGCGGAAGGAAATCTGACGAGTACGGTAGCCGATGTCGAGGACGGGAGATGGGTGTTTGGAGTGGACTTCGCGAGCAATGCTAAGCGCGCCGCGACCAGGGGCAGGGATAGAGCGACCGGCTTTGTCACTACGAAGCAATCAGGAACGGCCGGCGGGGAGGGGAAGATAAACTCACGTCGACGTAGAAGTAAAGGCAACGATGCCACGAATTGGACAACCAAGCTCAAGAGCAGTCCTGGCCGACATAACGATGTGTACACCGACACCGTGGGACTCCATGAACTGCCATTCAGTAGATCAGCAAGCAGCACTCCAGCAAGCGAGATGAAAACGCACCCCAGCGCGAGTCGTCGTAGTTGGCCGTGACATCTCCGTAGGTTCCCGGCCCATCGCAAGCTCGGTCTCTGAGTTGCTAGTCGCTTTCATGTTGCCGAACTCATAGGAACCCTCCTCGCAGAGATCGTCGAAGCCACCAGCAACCATGATCTTCGCCTTCCCAGAAAGAATAGTATCAGAGGCGATCTCCATGGACTGAAGAGCAGTAGCGCTTCGAAAGTGTTCATTGAGTTGTCTACGAATCAGATCAGACTACACTGCTTACCATGCGCCAACTGGAATCTTGACGGGTCCGCTTGAGGACATCAAAAGCAGGTTGATCCAACCCGCGGTGGTATTGATGAAACTGTCCGATTGCGCATTAATGATGTTTAGCGAAGGAAAAAAAAAATACCCACGTCTCCTGCATGATGTCGCTTTGGACCTCCTTCTCATCCCGGCGCTCCTTGAACATTTGGGCCAAACTGTGCATGCCTCCCATACCGGAGCCCAGGCAGGTTCCGACCTCAGAAGGATGGATGTGTTGGTAAAGTTCATATGGGTCGGTGAGACCAGCATGGTTGAGAGCCTCCGCAGTAGCTACCAGTGACCAGAGCGAAACACGATCAGTGCGTGCGATAATGTCCTCAGGAATGCCGTAGCGCGTAGCGTCCCACCCGGCGGGGATTTGGCCGGCGACGAGACGGTTGTAGGAAATTGCCTTCGGGATGTAGATGCGAGCGCCCTTCTTCAGTTTTACGAACCATTGGCCACCCTCGCCTGCCCAGATGTCACAGTTGTCACCATGCTCCTTCTTGAATTTCTCAGCGTCTGAGTCGGTGACCTCAAGCGGTTCCAGGTCGTGAATGAGTTCGACTTCCGAGTTGAAGATTTTGTGCTTGGGGTCGTAACCACGGAACAGTTGGGGTTCTGACAGACACTGTCAAAAATGGAAGAGCCTGCATTAAAAAAACTCACCAAAGAAGCGGACGCCGGCATGATTCATGATCTCTTTCTCATACCTGCCCCGGACGTCTTTGTCGTCGACGGGTTCACCCGTCTTCGCGTCAACCCAGCCGACGTGGAGAGTGCCATCCTTGAGACGACCGTCGAAATGCTTGATATAACCCATCATCCATGCCATCTCTATACATCCTTCAAGCGTCAAACGACCCTTCGCCTCCATCTCCCATCGCGTGCGAGAGGAACCCCATGGCCCGACCTCACCGAAGCCTGAGATAACGATGACCTTGTCAAGGTCGATGACGTCGCGTAGCTGAGAGAGTGGTTCAAGAGTATGGGCCTCAGGAAGTTCAGGAAATTCAAAGCGGAAGTTGGCGCGAGGGGTAATATTGACGGTCTGGAGAACGCGCTCGGCCTCAGCACCGTTGATGATCTTGAACTCAGCAGCGTTGTCGCGAGCAATTGAACGACGAAGTTCTGCCTTTTTGTTGATACTGACACGGATGCGACTCGTCATATCAGCCAGATCCGCGATTCGGTCGAAACCACCGCTCAAGTCGCCCCACACTGGTTCGACTTGGGTAATGCTGAATAGGATTGGGTGCATGAGTCCGAGAATATTGAAAGCCATCTCCTTGGCGGAGAAAGTGCGAACACCGTGCGTCTCGACTTCCTGGGCGATCATGTTGGATTGGTCCATGAGACCGGTACCACGAGTCCAGCTGAGGGGTGATTCAGCATCTCAGACTTGGACGTGTAGATGGACTCACCCAATAACAGCTCCTACAAGGCAAAGATATTCGCCCCAACTCTCGGAAGACCAGCGGTTGAAAAGGGTCTCGAGGGAGATTTTAGATTCAGAATACAGACCATCGTTACCGAACAGGCCGTGATTAGGTGACAACGGGAGGACAACTTGCGTTGGACGGGTAACTATTTGGCGGCTTGCCTTCTTGGTCTTAATGGCACCGAGGAGACGCAGAAGGTTCACAAGCATGATGCGATGCGCGAGCTCAGACTTATCATCGAGACCGTCGATCTCCCGACCGTTTTCGGGAACGGCAGCGAAGGGGATGATGTAGTCAAGATCGAGGCCCAGCGTCGTGTAAATGTAGTCAACAAGCGCCTCCACGTCCTGTTTTGAGCCTTGATTAAAAGGAACGACGGTTAGAGCGGAACCGCGGCTGCCAAAGCGCTGGAAGACCCCTTGGTAGTACTCGACTGTGGTGCGGCTATAGCGGGAAGTGGTGACAACAACATGGGCACCACCTGATAGGAGACCCTTGAGGATCTCGACGCCAATCGACCCCTTGCCAACACCAGTAATGAGAGCATTCTTGTCCTTGAACGTCGTGCCAGACGTAGCAATTTCGTGAAGAACATCAAAGTATACACCTGTCAGATTAGAGCTGTACTCCCACTGGGTACCAACGCGACGCTTGAGATGAAGGAGAGGAATCTTGTCAGCTGACACCGAGGCAATGCCCGAGATCTGAGGCCGCAAAAATTGGGAGGAAGAACGACGGCTTCGAGGGACACCGGGGCGCGGGCGGTTGTCAGGAGCCTTGCGCAGCGAGCGGACCACGCCATCATAGAGGGCCTTGATACGATTCTTCTGCTCCTCACTGATCTCTGGCTGGGACTTGACGACGTTCCAGAGCTTGACGACGTCATCCTGGATCTTCTGAATGTTGACTGAACCAGAAATCTGATCGGCGCTCGCCATCTCCTCAACATATGCCTCCAGTTTGCGTACGTTCTCGCGGTTGACTTCGAAGTAGACGATCTCACCCTTCTCAGTGATCTCGGTGTGCGGCGCTGTAGGGAAGGTGACTGAAAGACATATGAGATATGGATAGGTATCTTTGATAGAAATCCTCACCATCTTTGTACAACGGCGGCTGGCCGACGACACCACGGCAGTTGTCCAGAAGCTCTTGGCCAAGCTTCTTCGCAGTTGCGTACGTCTCACTCTTGGAAGGGTCGCATCGATTGACCATAAACTCCATAAATTTGATGAGATCAGGGTCGGCACGGTTCATTATGGCAATACAACGGGCCGTGATCTCGCGGTCGACGGTAGTGAGACGGCCGAATAGAATATCGTAGAACATCAGGAGAGCGTCTTGGCGAACCCAGTTCCAGGAGGAGTCGAAGTGACGAGCCTTCAGCGCGTCAAAGACAGGCTGGATACCATCTATGTAGGTGTCACCGTGCTCACGCGCAATATTGTCGAGTCGAACTTGAAGCTGTGCGCAGCTAGCCTTCTCTTTGTCGTAAAGAATTTCGCCCTGGCGGGGGTCGCGCTTCAGGTAGCGAGAGTAAAGGTTAATCTGTTGATGCGCGAACTCATGCTGCTCAGCCTGGAACTTCAGGAATTCTTCGCTGTTCATCACAGCACCCCCAGAAGAACCTCCGGCGCCACCGGCGGAACTGCCGGTGGAAAGGGTAATGCCCACGCGTTGAGCATAGACTTGTGCAGCGGCGTCGAGCCAAGCCTTGCCCTCAGCCTCCGAACCAAGGCGCTTGGCGGGCTCCATGGTGGTAGCAACAAGTAGCACGGCATCGGCGCGTTGAGGACCCAAACCCCACGTCTTGGAAAGGTGAGCTTTTGCGGTTGAAATGTTGAAGCCACCGGGCATCTTGCCACCAATGGCGCGCGACACGAGACCAGTGGAATACTTGCCGAGGTTGCCAGAGTGACCAGAACCAAGGGCAGCGCCGAGCTCCTCGAGCGGAAGCTCCTCACCCTTGTCGGGCGCAGATGAGAACTCACCCTGGAGATCGCCCATAATCTCATTTTGAAGCGTCGACTTGCCATTAGAGAGGTCCTTTATAGATTTGGAGAGGGGAATTTCGCTGAGTTGCTTCTTCAACTTTTGAGCGACAATGGCAGCCAAAATGTCGACAGCACGGACGGGGACATCCTCGATACTAGCAGCAGGGCCGGCGGCGGCTGGGGTAGGGGTGGCAACCGCGACTGGCACAGCTGCCGGTGGAGAGGGAGTAGGGATTGCAGCTTCAGTGGCAGCGTCTGATTCAGAGGTTGCCTCAGGTTCGTCTTCAAATTGATAATAGATCTCCTTCTGGTCTTTTGAAGCACAGAAGACGCGACGAACAAGACTAATCGAGTCATCCTTGGCCTCATATTTTGCCTTAAGGGTGCGGACAGCCATACCGGTAAGCGTTGGGGATGGGCCGATCTCGACGAAACGCTCGAACTTGTACTGCTCAAAGAACAGGTCTTGGGTTTCGATCCAGCGCACGGGGGAAGCAAACTGGTAAGATAGCAGCTCGACTAGCAGAACCCAGGCAAGCTTCTGCCGCTGCTCAGGTGCATCCCAGCCTTCTTCATCCCACTTGCGAAGGACTTTCGAGAGACGTGGCGATGAGGTACGGTTATATATAAGTTCGGCATAGGCCTTGTTGACGGTGAAGGGCGATGCAACTAAGTTGGGGATATAGACATCTTCAAGAAGGGAGGGATCCAACAGAGCGGCTGGAATTTTCTTCGAAAGATCTGAAGGACACACTTAGCCTGGGCGACCGCGGGAAGCAAAGGATACTCACATGCACGGAAGGGCATGACGCCTGACCAGAGGTAGCGTGAGTGGAAAGGGACATCGATGCCTGCGAGAGGGATGGTGGCAAGGCCGCGTTCGAGGACAATATAACCTTCGGTCTTCTGCTTCTCGAGGGCGCGGTCGTAGCAATCGTTCACAATGTCCTTCAACATATCCTTCACCTTAGCGAGGCCGAATTTCTCGGTCAGCTGAGTAGTATTCATGAGTATAATGGATAATCATTAGTTCAACGATACATGCCTTGGCGATATCAACCTTCTGCACCTTGAGATAATTGAGGACATTCGTCAGAGCTTGCAAGGCGACAAGCTCGCCAGCGCAGACATATTGTTGACCCTGAGGCGCAGATTAGCAGCCATATTGCAACATGGAAACGTGGGTGACGCACCTCGACGTTGTAATTCACGATCTCCAAGAGGCAGTCTCTGAGGTTGGAAATAGTGTCGACGACCTCGCGAAGGGCTGCATCATCGAAGGTCTGCCCAACACGACTAGGGTTAACAGCACACATGGCATAGTTTGAGCGACTCTGCTCGTCACGCTCAACGGCACGCTGCATGGTCAGACCACGGTAAAAGACGACATCAACGAGAGAGGAGTTGGGCAGGATATCGGCAACCGAAGCAAGAGCAGAGAACTCGCCCAGCGAGTGGCCAGCGAATGCGGCATTGGGCTGGACGAAGCCCTTCGAGTGCATGTCCTCAAATGCAGCGCGGGACATAATAACGAGGGCGATCTGTGCAAACTGGGTGGCAAAAAGGAGACCTTTGGGATGAGTGAAGGTATGTTGAAGAGTGCGGACGTTGATGTCTGTGAATAAAGGGAGGCTCTTGATGTTACCATCCCTATCCGTCGTGTCGTAGGTCATCTCCATATATCGCTCACGGATGGCCTGACCCTTGATACCACCAAAATGGATGGTCTTCGTCTTAGGGTTCTCGCGGACGATCTCAACAATGGAAAAGCCATAGGCAGAGATCAAGTGTGCGTCGGCGGAGTCCCAGACGGCACGGGCAGCCGGAGAGGTATTATACAACTCCATGCCCATACCCTGCTCTTGCGAACCCTGACCAGTAAAGGCGTAGACAGTGGGTGGCTGAGCGACCTCTGCAGTCCCCTCCAGAACTTTCTCGCCGTGCTGGTTGACAGTGGTAACTCCGACGACAAAGTTGCCATCGTGCATGGCGGTGTGTTTGATCCTGACGGTGAGTTCATCTCCAGGAAGGACCATTCCTACAAAGTTGACGTTGTAACTATAT
>QLOS01004893.1:0-16000 GCA_003313725.1 Russula sp. MG48 | reverse complement strand
GGTGAGGAGCACGGCGGCGAGGGTGGACATCACCTTGGGGTGTTCGGTGTGCAGAAAGTCGAGCGCGTTGCAGGCGTTCAGGAGCCAGATCGGCGCTTGCGCCACTGTCGTGGTGACTGGTGGTGGTAGTGGTGAGGTGCGGGCGTTGGACCGGTGGTGGGTCAGGAGCAAAAACGTGTGTGATTGAGAGAGTGAGGAGGTGGAGGTAAAGGGGGGCACGAACCTTCACCGGACGAGGCTGCGGATGTGGGAACGACGGACGAGGGGGGCGTGTTGGCCATGACGGTAGTGGCTGCGGGTGTGTTTGAGGAGGAGGACGAGGCGAGGTGCAGCTTCCAAAAGCTCGAGGTGCTCGCTGGTTCGGCCTTGGCGGCCTCTTTGCCGCTTTCTGAGGACGCCGCCGCTGCCGATGACAAGGAGGCGTTCGAGGGCGAACGACCGAGCCAGGTGGCGGCCCTTCTCTTCGGCGCTGGTCTTTCGCCCTCGGCCGCCTTCTCACCGTGGGACTTTTCGGTCGTAGGGCTGTCGCTGACCGTCGCCCTGCGCGTGGGTACGGGCTTCTTCTTGTCAGTCGGCTTCATCTCTACCGGTTCTTCCGAAACCTCATGCTTGTCGCGTCCGATTATCCACCATGAACCGGAGGACTTGACGTTGACCGATTCTGTCTTCTTATCGTCGAGTTCCCCTATCAAAATTTCAATCAGCGAACTACCACGCGAAGAAGAGGGGCAAAGGGTGGGGGGTTGACCACGTACAACCCATGTTTCTCATCGCGATCTTGAACCTCTTCCAGTCCCACCGGTAGTTTCCACCGTGGAGGTTGCGCAAGACCTCTTGCAGCTCATCCAGGCGTTTGCGCGCCTTGTCTCCGAGAAAGCGCTGGCCGACTTTGTGCCAGCACTCCTTCGGGATCTTGCGCTCGCGACAGCCCTGCTTCACCTGGTCGAGCCATGTGTCCACCGGGGGGTCCTTCTTCTGGTTGCCGATAAAACGAGGCGGGTTCTTCCAAGAGTCGAGGGCGGGTTCAAGGTCGAATTCCTTGGTTTTGAATGCGTCGAGCATGGTAGCAGGTTAGGGGGTGTTGCGGGGGAATACAGCAGGCGTAAAAATTTGTTGTGGGATGTTGTCAGTTTTTAACCACTCATTCGGCGCACTCTTATGTACGTCTGGGGGAACGCCTCACGGCAGAGGTGTGGATTAGACACAAACGGCATTTTCTTGGGCCGGATCGGGGTTTGTTACTTCAAGGAAACATCTGGGCTCTGGGCGTGTGCTCTCAGGAGGGGGGGAAGAAGGGTTCGTGGTCGTGGTCCATCTACACGTGTTCTTGTCACCCTTGTCGGCTAGACTGACCAGCCACCTGTTGCACTGTCATTGACGCAGACTTCACGTGTCAACCCTGATTCCAGCAGGTGGAGGTCCCCACACATTGGCTGGGCCGCATGAACATTGAGCCAGAAAATTGATCGACTCCGGTTGGACAGCCTCAGTGATACCCCACAGAACGAGTGTATTTTGTTGGAAATGAAAACTACGCACATACATCACGGCGGATTCTTCATTCACGTTAACGTACCGCCTTGATTATTCATACTAGTCTGCGGTCCGTCATAGCCCTAACGATGCAACCAGTCCCTGCGACCTCCGTCAACTGAAGCTGGGTTAGGGAAGAGCTGGAATGAATGAACAAGTCTGGTATCTGGCGCACCTTCTCGTGCCAACCTAGCAGGACGCTCCCACTGACATCTCCCCAACCTGGCAATCCCATGCCCTTGTATAAATACTTCATCAAAGTATCCTGTGCCTCTGGGGGAAGAGACTTGACAACATTGGGTATATCTGTCGCCTTGGTGCTGTTGAGGACAGTGACAACCGTCTGCAGTGTTAAGTTCTAAACAGCTGGTCAGATCTAGCACATCCTGAGTTCGTCCATCATCACCTTGGCTTCTTCAACGTCGGGTCCATAAGGGGGGTTATCAAGAATGGTGACAAGGGCGCCCACTGTGTCACCTCTGATCCGATGGTTACGATGAGTCGCAGTTGGCAAAGGTGATGGAGGCTCACTTGGAGAGGGAAGTTCTCACCGAGGCAGCCTTTGCTTTTGCGTCCTCTATGACACGTTGGGGACCGCGAGGGTCAGGATCATATAGTTCCGTCTCCAACAGAACATCCTCATCATAAGCATCAACGTCGATTTTCCTAAAGCTGATGTCCATTGTTGTAGTGGTGGAAGGTGAAAGTTATCACGTGGTGCGCGATTGCTTGAGTCATTTCCCGACCCGACCGACGTGGGACGTTGGACGTTGTTCAATTACAAGTTACAGCACGTAGATTCCCTGCGTGCAACAACCTTTGACACCAAAGCTCTCCCGTTTTATGCCCAAAGCCCCCAAGAGCATTTCCCAGAAAGACATCTTCCGTATCAGCAACAAGACCTTTCGTCAATCCACTCAATCCACTCAATATGGCCAACACTCTTCACATCTACTCTCGCTTCCTTCGGAATCTCTCACCCACATCACTTCCTTCCTTGACCCTGCGTCTCTCATCTCCCTCGAAGAGACAAGCCGCAAACTTTTCGAACACGTCAACGATGATAACACGTGGCGACGGGCTTTTGTCTGCCAATTCCTGGGCGTGTCGCCGGAGAACGCCCTGAACGAAGTCAGAGCTCTGACATTCAGGTTGACCGAAAGGACATGGAGGCGTGAATTTGTGCGTCGTCACACTATCCGTGGGTAAGCATCGTACATGTGCCCCAGTTGTCACACATCGGGGAACTTACCGCTCGGTTCACAGGCTCTGGTCACATTCTAGAAACACCGCGTTATCACATGAACCTCTTCCCTCCTCGATATCTGTTATTCATGTCATGTCCGATGACGCACTTCTCAGTGCATCGATCGAATACGGCATTGTCGCCCGCTCTCTCCCGTTCAAGAACACGGTTCTCAAGGGCTATCTGAACGCAACTGGCGTACCGCCCGGCTTGAGGAACGGCAATCCCAATGCCGATTTCTCTCCCAACGTCAGTGCATGTGCGCTCGCTTCGGATGGCTATACAGCAAAAGTGCTCTGGGGCAAGCGGGACGGAAGCGTTTCTATCGTGTCCCACCCTCATACCACGAGCAAGGGTCAAGCCCCTGTTCGTGTGAACACGAGCGATGTGGGACAAGAGCACGGGGATGCCGTGCTAGATGGGACTTGGGCTACCAATGCCGATGCATTTGTAACCGCCGGCTCGGACGGGCGGGTCAAAGTTTGGTCTGTAGAGCCTTTTCGCTGCGCCTGGACGTCCGAAAGGCATTTGTTGGGACTAGAAGTAGATGCGATCCTGAAAGTCGTGGAAGATTTAGCAAACGGTCTCGTGGTGGCTGCAAGTAGAAGCGGCGATATCATCATTTTCTCGGGTCTTGACCGAGACATTCAAAAGTTCTGCATCTCAACTCGCACATTCTCGATTTCTGACGTCGAGTCTGCCCCAATCCCACAGCCTCTGGAAATTTTAGCACTGTATCTGCGGGCCTCCTCTCCCACGAAGTTATCTATCCTTGCTTGCTACCGGGACAAGTCCCATTTCTACCGCTGCTCTGTGGACGTGGTTAGCAAGCAAGTGGATGTCAAGACCTTCGGAGATACAGCATTCGGTACCATTCGGTGCATTCAGCCAGCTTTCTCTGATGACCCCGCGGAGCCAAGCTTTGTCATAGCAGGCACCCAACTCGGCTTCGTTAGTATCTACGATTGGGATGCCACCTCCCTTTCAAGCGATCCTCTTCCAGCTAGCCGGCACATCGACGTGTTTGCAGACGCCCATGTGACCAGCCTAGCCATGAACTCTTTCGTGATTATTGCGGGCTCGTCTCGTGGCGCAATAAAAGTTCTCGACTTGCTCACATTCGAAACCCTGACGTTGTTCACCGCACTCATGAATGGTGACGACTGTGACGTACGGCAGATCGGGTTCACAGGGAACGCCCTGATGGTTAGCGTGGGCAGCAAGATACTGGCGTGGAGGGCAGGTCATTTCGGCTCTGGTGGCAAAGGCCCCGTGAAAACCAAGGGCAAGGGGAGGCGCGAGTCGCATGGGAAATGGTTCAGTAAGTATTTGAGCTACTCCTCGACTTCGCTGCTAATGACTCGTATATCTTCAGAGCGAGTGGAAATAGAAATAAGAGACGAGATAGCAGAGTACAAGGAATATCTCCAAGACGAATCGTATCGCTGGAAGCGCTCATCAGACCCCGAGCGCGAACAGTTAATGCAACTTCGTGCTCTCGGCCTAAGTGAACAGGAGGCTGTGGAGTACGCACTCATGTTGAGCCGAGATGAAGAGCTGCAGAGGCTTCAAAGTTGTGCTGGAGGACACGTGCATGAAGAAGGGGTGTTCGACTGCGATGAGAGCTCGGGCCAACAATCTGGGTCTGATCGTTCGTCTCCCCCGTCTTCATCACCTACCGACTATTATTCCCCACCGCCATCCCTACGCCCCTTAACATCTGGGTCTAGTTCAAGCTCCCATGGCCGCCTTGTACAGTTAGCGTCACCGTCGACCTCCAATATAAAGGTACAAGTCCTACCCCGTTTCCATCCTGAACCAAAGGAGGCGGGAGGGTTGGTGGGTAGCCTCCCCAACTCGCAGCCAGTGCTGGCCCAAGGAAGTTCATCGTCTTCGCCGTCTCGCTCCCACTCCCAACCGTTGCTGGGGCAAGCTTCTCTTCGGGCCACCCCTCAGAAGCAGGTCCATGGTGGGGGTGGCGCGTCTTCTAATGCGTGGAACAAGCCCTTACCGGGCGTTTTGTCAGCGGCATCTACTCCGGCGCCGGTTGTGCTTCCTGTTACCGGAATGCATTGGGGAGCCGAGGCGGAGAGGATTAGACGGGTTGAGGACCTCGAACTTCGGTTTGCTCTGGAGCTCAGTCTAGCCGAGGCCCAGAGTCGTGAGAGTATCCAGAATGCAGGAGGCACGTGATTGTTTACAGTGACTTGTTTGTCCTTTGTCCGTTATTTTCCTTTTACGGGTTTCATTTCGTTTCGACGCGTAATAAAATTCACATTTCGTCTTTTCACAACAACACGCCCATTTAGCCTCTTTGAGGATTAGTGCAAACTAAGCTGTATGTTTTTTTTTTTCGCATGGAAAATAGGACAAAACGTGGGGTACATGAGGCGGAACTTGCCAAACATATACACCGCTCGACACGAAGTATGCAACGGAGACCGCTTGTGGCTTACAAGATCCGATGTTTAGGCAATCTTGCAACGTTGTTTGCGCGCCCAGAAACGGGTTCATTTCGTGAAGCGAAGCCCGCAATGCTCCGACGCCAGTTTGTTTGTGTCACTCAACTCAACTCTTCCAGCGGTCAACTCTTCCCCCCCCTATCTTCTCTCTCTGTTCACCTCAACTTTTATCACTCCGACGAACTAACCCATTTTCTCTCTTACGCTTGGTCAGCCCTTCTTGTGGAGTGACGGTTTGAAGCGGCGATGCAATGTCGTACTCGTATTCTTTCGCTCGAAGTGCGTGCTTCCGCCGTTTCCCATGTGTCCCCGCTTACGCCGAGAACGTTTCAGACCAAAACCAGTTGAGCGAACAATTGCAGGTGCTGGCACTTCTCAGGCAGAGGAGGGCCAACGGCTCGTCGCGTGCCCTCTCCGACCGGAGCTTGGGGCGTCTCGCTGAGCATGGAAGCCGTCGCGGGCGCGGGCGTCTAGCCGTCCAAGATAACGAAACACTCATGCTGCAGCTCGTCGCGCTGTCTCTCGTGGGACAGACGCGTGGGGACACGGTCGCGGTGGCGCTGGACAAACGCGACGCGTCCAATTTCACATTCGTCCTCGCCACGAATCGGAGGCACACACCCGCCGACGAGGACAGAGCACGCCGGTTCTTTGAGGTCGCGGCATCTGCCGATACGGAGCGCGCCCTCCTTTTGTTCGCCGTGGGATCTTCCTCCCGCAAGGTGAACAGACGTCTGGAAAAACTGAAGAAGTCGATCGCTCGGTGTTTGCCCGCTGTCAGGCGCCTCGTCCACGGATACGGGTGGTCAGAGAATGATTTGCGAAGGAGGGCAAGAGAGCTGCTCCCGGCGATGCGTGCCAAGTTTGGGGAGATCCCCTTACCCGCACTGTACGTCAAAATCCTGAGCGCGCTCGCAAAGGCCGTGGTCCCGAACCGCCCGTTTCTCGACTCGCCGTCGAGTAGTGACTACAATCGCCTTCTCGACATCCTGAAGATGTCTACGTTCTTACTGTCCACTCGTTTCGTATCGTGGATGGCCCAGGGCAACAGATATTCTGAACCCCTGGCCGTTCTCGAGAACCGGCTATACAGGGTGGCGCAGTATCTGATGGGCGCGACAAGCTTGTTAGAAACGAGATCGACGCTACCACGTAGGGGGGAGGCTCTCCCTTATGTCTGGGCTACCGTAAGAGGAGAACCCCGCTCCGTAGAAGACATTTTCCTCCTGCGTTCCCCTTTGGAGGTCGCGCGCGAGGTCGACGCCCGCTGGACAGAATCTGCGCTCCGCACCAAACTCACAGACTTGGGTCAATGGGTCCCCTTCTCTAGCCCCCGCATCCATGCAGAGCTGCGTTTGATCGCGTCCTGCAATAGGGCTTTCCTTGATCCTTCATTTGACACGTACGACCCGCGCAAGCCTGCGGCCGTCCGCATCGCCAGCTCCCACGACGTCTGCACGCTCTGCGCCTTGTGGGTCACCGTGTACAATCGCCACTTCGGGACCCGCTTCAAGGTGTTGCCCTCGGGCGGTTCTGGAAAGATCGACCGAAACTGGGCCTTCGTTCTCTCTCCTCGTGAGAGACCTGATCAGGACGTCAGCGAGTTGGTGTACAACCTCCTCGAGAACGAGCTGGGTCACCTCCAAGACACCTCTCGAGGGACCTGGGGAGTAGTGTTACGGTCTTTGAAGGCATGGACATGCCTTTCTGAGTCAGATGAGGTGAGGATATATATATTAATCTATGACGTGGGTGAGATGACCAAAGTCTTGGACGCAGAGTGTGGTTCCCCATAGAGGATCCACCTCGAATAGCATGCAAACTTATGTGCGTCTTCTTGCATCACCTAGTGGCGTTATCGTTGCACAGGCGTTTGGGTTATAAGGTATCATCGCATGCTTCGGATCCCAAAGTGGCTAATATGCCCTCGTCCGCGACACCTCTCGTTGACATTGATGCGCCAAACCTCAAGGGTTTCAGGACCGTCGTTACTTCTGCGAAGTATGGTGCCATTCGGGCATCGGCGACTGTTCACGATACCGAGGTCAGTACGTGACGGGCAGATGACCACATAGCTTACCAGTTGTGTGTTAGACATGTGCCGCTGCTTTACCTTTGCAATCGACCGAAATCTGTCGAGGTGACCAGAACGGAGAGCCAGAAGCGTAGTACACCAGGCCTAATAGGTTGGGCTTTGGACGAGGAGACTGGTCACTGTGTTGTCATTATTTTTCATGCGAGTCAGAGGAGTACGCCATATTTTTCTTTATAGTATGTTCGTCATCCATTCTCGATGCAGCAGTTGGGTGTGCCCAGAGGGAGGTATCGCGAGTTCTATTTCCTGTTCTCGCTCATCGGCTAGATAAATGTCGGTTTTGGATCCCGAGCTCGAGAATCGGTCGCACTTGCTCACGTCGGCGATGGGATGGGACTTGGCGAGCTCGAACCGGTCTCCATGACCGTTGTTCGGGACGGCGTGTTCGTGTCTCCCCACCAGTCGTACTACGGCTGCATCTTCACATTGCCCGTCCTCCACTGTTCACTATTCGGTTTTACTGGGCATCGTCGGCAGGCTAAGAGCACGTGACCTTCTTTCCTCACCTGTTGTCACGGTTTTGTCTCAGGCCATTAAACCCAACCCAGTGGCTCCTGCGCGGACACGGACCTTCTTATCGAGCACAAGCTTCTTGAAGCTTGCTCTTGAATTCCCCTTAAGCAGACTTGATCCGCAGGGTTCTGAACCATTTACCGTTTTTCCAGGGCTCGCAGTCAACCTCAGTCTGAGTGCGTTGCCAGTGGGCTTTCCGGTTGTTAACGACAGTGTTAAACCATTGTTTGGCGATGAACTTATTGTCGTAGAGGTATAGCCACGCAGCCTAGCAACCGACCGCAACGTCGGGGTCCAGATGGGGTCAAACAAGTTGACTTCTTGACTGAGGTATCCAACGTCGGTGCACTCGGCGCGGGAAGGAGGGAGAAGATGGGAAGGTTTGAGGAGATGGGCTGTGCAATGGGGGCCTGTAGGGCTGGCAAGCCAGTAACGGGGACCCCCTAAGGCGGAAGTGCCCAAGGTACTACCTAGCATGGAAGTTCCAAGGGGTTGCGTGGGTGGTGGATGACGACGCGCCAATGGCGAGTGTGGCCAAAGGCGTTGGTACCACCCCCAAAGGCGGTGTTTTCCTGCTGAGGAGTTGACTGTCAAACGTACTGCCAAAAAAGACTCGTTTGCTGAGGGGCCGTACAGTAGACTCGACCGACCCGACCGCGATGGAGATTTGTCCTGCTTCTCAATCTTCTCATGAATCGGTTTCAATGGGAAATACTTCTGAGCCCGAGGTGCTCTCAAAAAAGGCGCAGAAAAGGGCGCTCAAATAGTGGCAAGACTAGAAGAGCGGAAGATCGAAAGGCGAGCGAAAGAGAAGGCGGCGAAAGAGGTGAAAAAAAGAAATCGGGCAGAAAAAATTGCGGCAGGAGAGCAGCCGTCGGGAGGTGAAAGCTCCCGAAAGCGGGCGAAAACGAATTGCATAAAGAAGCCATTCGCCCCGAGAGTGGTCTTGGATCTGGGGTTCGACGACAAGATGTCCGATAAGGTAGGAGGCCTCTGCCGTGTTCACCAGCACGTCGCATCATCCTCAGGCGACATCTCGGTCATTCCAGGAAATTACTTCGTTATGTTCACAGCTAGCCTATGCCTACAGCGCTAATCGACACTCACCCAATCCTTTCCGGTCGCTCCTCTTTATCTCAATAAATGGTGGCCCGCGTCGAACACTGTCTCGACTCGAGAAACTGAACGAGGGGGAATATAAAAGATGGGTCGTAACAGAATGGTGGTCCGAATGTTACGACAGACTGGATAGGGAACTCGGGTGAATCTGCTCCAAACGACGGCGAGAGTTCTGGAGGCGCCACAGGTGAAGAAAACCGTGCCGGAGATAATGATGACAGCAGTCCAAAAAACTGCTTGCGACTCCGGTGTCAAAAAACAGCGTGATTTATCTTACCGCGGACTTGGTCGAAGCCCTAGAAGAATTGAAAGAAGGGGATACTTACATCATCGGGGGGATTTGTGATCATAACCGGTATGAGGTGTGTAGGCAGCACCAGTGCCAGTGATGCATGCCCCTTTATAGACAATTTTGCAGAACCTTTGTCTAGACAAGGCTAGGGAGTCGGGAATCCATGCAGCGCAGCTTCCCATTGGACGTTATCCATCGCATTTACCAACACCCAAGGTTCTCACAGTGAACCACGTATTTGAGATTCTTGTGAAGTGGGTGGAGACAAGAGGTTGGGAGCTGTCATTATATGCGGTCATTCCAAAGCGCAAATTCCAAGATGGCGGTGCGCAAGGAGGACCAACGAACGAGGGGAATATTGCAGATACGGCTGAGGAAGGACCTGCACCATAGTCAGTTTCTCATTACAGGACATCTTTGAGACTTGTTTTGCCCGAACCCCTCTCCAATGGCTTCGGCTGCTGTGGCGCGGGCTTCCACCCAATCTACACTAGAACAGTAAGACAAAAAGTCACAGCAACGGAAATAGCTGACCATGTAGATGACCTGGAACGTAGCCGGCACGGCGCCGTCTTCTTGTCTACGGAGCTTTGGGCACTCGAGCAATTAGCGTACTCCAGCTCGATGGTTTTCACCTACCTTTGTATATCGCCGAGGCGGCAGCTAGCGTGTCTCTATGCAATAAGTGACGACTCTGAATCCACCGTGAGCTTTGTGCGGGTAAAGCAAATGTACAACACGCACCGTCCGATGATGGCGTTATTCTCACCCATATCCCGGAGGTCATCAAGAAGCTCCCACATGCTTGGATACCCTATTCTGACTTCGTCAACGTCTACGGTTCACCCATGACCGCTGGCTTAGACCCTCGTGACATGTCAAACCTAAAGAGCCGTACTGGCTTCACGCTACTTACCTCAGTCGAGAGTGGGTTCAACGTACCTGCCATTGGTGATACGTGGGGAGAGACCCCACTTTCTCTTTCAACTTCTGCAAGCTGAAGAAAGGTACTCAAAGAGGGTGTCGCCTCCGAAGATAGTGCCAATGTAAACACCATCCGGTTTCAAGGCTTCTTTGATTTGAGGGAGTGCGCCTGGGTGCATAATCTTGTCAGTTCCTAAAATCGACTTCGCACCTGACAGATCATCAACCCAATGAAAGCTAAGACAAGACACTATTGCTTCCTGAGAGCTCCGTGGAATGACATCAAGGAGTTTTTCTTCGTCTACGACGAGCCTTTCCGAGTCAACCTGGACTGTTCGCTTGCTGTCAGCCAGACCCACGAGACGCCGAAGCTGGTGAGAATGCTGGAGCTTCAAACCCCCAGTCAGGGTCCCTTTCAACTGTAAGTTCTGAGGGATTTAAACGAGAAGTAGAGAAGTTAGATTCAATGCCTTGCTACTCAGGTTGAGCATTGTCACTTTCTGTGGTCGATCTAGCTCCAGGAGTTTGGAGAAATGACCAGGGCAAGATCCAAGGTCAAGGATGGAGGTGATTTCTGGCTAGTGTTTATTCTGTAATGGTTTTATTTGATTTAGCTGAGACACAGTTAGGATATCTCTCTAACATTCTGTTGGCTACCTCGTCGCGGATGTAGTCAAACGTCCTACTACGATTTCCCCCATCGCGAGCCACGGCACGATCTTTTTGCAGGTGCTTGACGTGTCTATCGAAGACTTTAAACGGACTCTGGACGGCCGTGCCAATTTGAGAGGGTGATAAAGAGGCGAGAAATCGTAGGGAAGAAATGGGACCACGGAGCTTCGAATTCGAGTGAGTTAGATGGTAAACAGGAGCCTCGTTCTCGGGTCGGCGGCAAATCCCAGCTACGCGATCGAGACAGCTGCTTTTCATCACCTGAACCCAGTTACTGTACCAACGACGCTACGAGACTCATTACTTCTAAACCAGCAAGCAGGACCCATCTAGACATGGACCATAACCATGTGTCCACCTTACAATTATGTATTAACTAACAATCGTCGTCGATGTTATATTCATACAAGAGCATAGCGGAGTTACCGGTGATGATAAACCAGCCAGATAACAAACGAGTTCATAAATGACGAATACCCCTCTATGCGTCCTTCGCCCGATGCTGCTTAATCAGCTCTATTACTTTCTGCTGCGCATCGTTGGCCCTCAAAATCTCGCTGAAAGTCGCTTGATTGACATATTCCCGAATCGCTCGATGAACTTTGACTGCCTCCAAGTTCTTATAGTCCTCCAATGCCGCATCAACTTGTTCTGCGGTCAGAAGTCGGGGAGGTTTCAACGGCAGGATATTTAAGAAAAGCTGGTCCATCACAAGTCCACTATGTAGCCCATGAGACAACGTAGTACTTCGGGGCTATGAGCAACAGGTAAGAAGATGAGCTAACAATATACGTACGTCCTCTGGTAAACCCGTAACCCATTTAATAAACATCGCTGACAGTCCAATCGCCGCAATCGCAGGAGCCGCAACAGAGACTAAAGCAGATGTCACTCCCATCACGCGCGCTGAATTTGATCCGGATTCTGACTAGAAGAGTGTACGTCCGTGAGTAGTAGTTGGCATTGGTAGCATTTTCACGCACGACCATGATTACAGTTCTGAAGTGTCTGGAGTGACCAGCTGTACAAGAGTCATAACTCGGTTCTGAAAATCCTTGCCGCTCAGTAGCTAGAGCATGGTTAAATCAGTATAATAACCCATAGGGCCATGGTAATGGGCTTACCTCCTTCGGATCGTTGAAATTCCAGCTTAAGGCAATGTCACGGTGAAGTGTGGTCAGACACTTCTCAAGCGTCCAGCCTACAAGTTCAGTACTGAACGCAAGGCTCTGCCAGTACCCTAGGAAAAATGCGCGGCCATCATTATGAGCTATAGTTCACTCGACTTCAAGGGAAGAAATTACGTTTCATGCCCACTCGATCACCCGCAGACGAAGGACAATCAATCTATCAGGAAGTCAATCACAGGACGAACAACGTACTGGATTGAGGAATCTATTTTCGCTTGAGCGCTGGTTCTCTAAGCCATGGCAGAAACGATCCAGACATCGCCTTCCACTTGATGCTCGACGAGAGCTCGAGTGCATTCAACCAAATTTGCCAAAATAGGTCGGTAAGCACCTTTCACTGGATAAGCGATAAATGTCAGATAAGGCGACGAAACCCTCGGAATATGATATGTTTTTGCATATTCAAGCTGAGGAGTGAACTTTCGAAGAGGCTCCAGGCACGACGTCTCAAATTCGGCATTGGCATTCCGCAAGCACAGTTTATTGATATCCTCTTCGGACATATCCATCTCATCGTCAGTAAGGTTTTTCCTCCATGTGAGCTTATCGAATTGAGTGAAGACAACGACTATTGGCACTGTAATGGGTCAGCTTGATGGAAGCTCGATTCGAGAGCTTTTGAAGCTCTCACCTTGTTTAACAAATTTAAGGAACTCCTCGTCACCCTTCTCAAAGACCCGGCCGCCAGCAAACGGTATTTGAGCGCAGAGCCTACATTTCCTGTTTCAACAGTTATCACAAATTATAATAGGATACTCACCAAATGGCGTCACGGTGAATACGGTTGAGAACGACCCCAGCGCCACACGATTTGACAAAGCTTTTCACTTTATCCAAGTTGGGGAAATTTCACTCGGCTCGAAACCTTGGGAATCGTGCAGAAAAAAAGGCGAATTTTGCGGAGAAATAATTGGTTTATTGATATCGCATACCCCTTGCTCTTTTTTGTGAAGCTGTCTGTGGCGAGTCTCAATGACGACTCGGACCTTGCACTGGCAATAGCATGGAGGGAGAGACGCAACTGCTATATCCACGTTGAATGCGTGATTTATAAGTGAAGACTTCCCGACTCCGGACTGGGCATTTCCTCAGATCGAGTGTTCATTATAATTGCAAATGGACTCACTTTGCCAACCAATAGAATCCGCAACCTGTTAAGGAACAGTACTCAGAGATGATTGCGCATATCATAAGGCACATCGTGATGAATCGTACCTTGGGCATCGCTTCAGAATAGGTTCTGTGTAGGAGATTGTGTATCAGCCTCCATAGTAATGAGGTGAACGCCGGAGATTCGGTTGGATGAGTTGACTTGAGGACTCGGACAGACGCGAGAGATGAGTTTTATCGGAACCGTGGCTGAAGGAATAAAAATTGTTCCTTCAGATTTTGCAATTCCGAGTCCCCAACAATGACTCGGATAGAACCAACAATTCCCAGTGAGCAGGTGATGGGCGTCTGATAACGATCAGGCGATAGGCCCGGCCCTGACCCGACTTGCCTACTAGTATCAACCACTCACTCAGACCCTGACTCACTTTCGCTTATCTTTGCCTGCGATCTCCATCATCTCCTCGTTACATACTGACCGCTCGACATGGACGGAGCTATCGAATACCGCAGCAAATGCAAGCATTTTCGCACTCTCATCATTGGGAGGGCAAATGCCGGAAAGACGACTCTCCTCAAGAAAGTATGCAATTCAATCGACGGTCCGGAGATTTTCAGTCCGTCTGGAGAAAAGGTAATAGAATCCGTCGCCTTCAGTTCGAACACAGGCAGTTTGCTCATTTGAACCAATCACGATCAATTGCAGCTCGATCCCGTTGTCGTGCAGGGGTCATCAGAGGTTTGATTGGCTATCTCACCCTAGTTCACCCTCACTTAACGTTGCACAGCGCGGAATTCACGATATCAAAAACCAGCTAATATTCAGAAGCAACCCACAATTCATCTTCCACGACTCTCGTGGCTTCGAATCAGGCTCCCTGGACGAAATTGAGACGGTGAAATCTTTCATCGCCGAACGTGCTCAAGGCCGGGAATTGCTTGAGCAGTTGCATGCCATCTGGTGCGGTGGCTATGACTCAACGCACGAAGAGAAACTTACCGGATCGATGATAGGTACTGTCTCCCTACAGATACCAACAGGCCGCTACTGGACGCTGACAAGAGTTTCTTTAATGAATATGGTACCGGGAAAGGTCAGTGACAATTTTCCCATTGTACGACAAGCACGCTAAAGGCGGATGATATTATATTAAAGTGCCGGTTATTGCTATATTCACGAAATTCGATGGTCTCGTCAGCACAGCATATGGCGAGCTTCGGGATAAAGAAGGGCTGAGTATGAAAGAAGCGAAGAATAAGAAATTTGAAAGAGCACAAGAAAAGCTGAAGACCAACTTTGTAGAGCCACTCGAGGCAATGACATGCCGACCGTCAGCTTACGTTCGATTAGATGGTAAGCCAGCTAGTACAAATATAATGCGGGTACATATGTTGTCACAATGTGTTCAGACATGTGAATGGAGGACAGTAGCTGCAACGAGCTGATCGAGAAGATGGTGAATGTCCTCGACGACGACAGGCTGAAGCTGCTATTCATATCTGTGCAACAAAATAATATCGACATTTGTATTGAACATGCCATACGATCGTCAGTGACTTGTTGGGTTATCCGCGATTCTCTCCTCATAAACTAATTATCGAGACTCATAGTGGAATGGAGATACGAGGGACAGGTATGCGCTGATATCTTGCGTCTTATGAATTTGATATGCCATCTTGATGATACAGACCGTCTAGGAGACCTCATCCGCACAAGTCTGGCATGGTTCCCGCATGTCTGGGTAGGTGACACTATTGTTTCCTGTCAGCAAATACCATCCTCACACCACCGGACAAAATTATAAAATTGATACAGGTGGTAAGCATCTTCATACATTCAGAATATGCGTCACGGATGTTGACAGAGATTCGATGGCTTAACGAGCAGAATGTGAGTTGTCGACGACTGTTCTCTTGACGTGAAAGATAACTGAGATGATCTATACTTCTCGTTTGACTCGGTTCCTCAGTTTGTAAGAAGCTTCACATGTCTCTTGACTTGATGAAGGTACTTACCTTATTCTGTCACGCTAGGAGGTCGGGGCATTTTACCCACTTGTTATGGACATGCTAAATATTGGACAAAATACATTTTTGAAATAGTATGTAAGTGATAGGATCCCTTTTTGTTCATGAGTACACAGGCATTGACGGAATAATGGGTGCATAGGATGTGTGTTAAAATTTTGATCGTGGAAGTAATAACTGAATAATGGATTGTTGGCCTTCACAGGAGGTGACAATAATGTGTAGCATTGATTTTGCCAAACTTTCTGACTTCCCTTTGCTTCGGTGTGCGATCTCTACAGGAAGTGAGTGTTGATTTCGTGCCAAGAAATCTGTTTGATTTTGCTGACGGACCTGCCCTTCTGTGTGCGATCTCTACAGCTCGTGAGTGTCGATGTCGTGCGAAGAAATCTGTTCGATTTTGCTGACGGACCTGCCCTTTGGTGTGCAATCTCTACAGGGAGTGAGTGTCAATTTCGTGCCAAGAAATCTGTTTGATTTTGCTGACGGACCTCCCCTTCGGTGTGCGATCTCTACAGGAAGTGAGTGTCAATTTCGTGCCAAGAAATCTGTTTGATTTTGCTGATGGACCTGCCCCTTGGTGTGCGATCTCTACAGGAAGTGAGTGTCGATTTCATGCCAAGTTTCGTGCCAAGAAATCTGTTTGATTTTGCTGACGGACCTGCCCCTCGGTGTGCGATCTCTACAGCTCGGCATGAGTGTCAATCTTGTGCGAAGAAATCTGTTTGATTTTGCTGACGGACCTGCCCTTCAGTGTGTGATCTCTACAGAGAGTGAGTGTCAATTTCGTGCCAAGAAATTTGTTTGATTTTGCTG
>QLOS01004882.1:0-19833 GCA_003313725.1 Russula sp. MG48 | reverse complement strand
TCAGCTCCACAAGTGAAAAGAACCACTTCCGAAGTTCCGATCAAAAACGACCACTCTTTCGTCCATGTTCTCGGGGGCTCCCACGGTTTAATCGTACCTGATTATCACCGCCGGTGAAATGAGTCCTACACATCATCTACCTGAGCCCGAGTCGGACTGGCTGAACCGACGCGCGATCGTATTGCAGTATGTATAAGTACAGCACTTTTACATGGTCGCCAGAACGCAAAGTTTTCCCTTCCATCCGCCCCCCCTCTCATACACACCCTGGGTGTCTCGTAAGAAACTCGATATATTGGCCATGGGTGTCCTCGCTACTGGTACTACCATCTCTCCGAGTCAGATAGCTCTCTCCACGGCTGCCTACTTGCGTATTGCATCTTTGTCCATCGCTGCATATGAGTGCGTTTCCAACTGCGTCTCGCTACCTTTCATCGTGACTCATTTTGCGGCAAGTTATATCCTCACCCTCGCTGCGGAATATAGGATGTACACGTCTGTCGATCGAAAGAAGAAGTAAGAAGGCCAATGCATCCTCGTTTTGACTCTGAACATGTTGGATAGCCTAGGCCTGGTGTTATTTGTTCTTATCCGGCATGTCTTTTTAACATTGTCGCTTGTAACACCTGCTCACACGCTCTGTAGGTATATAAGCATGGTCGCAATGATCGTCACAAATGTGGCGTTTTTTTATCACGGCTTCACACCAAAGTCCTGCGGCCGTTTCTTGTATGCCGCCCCTGTGTTCAAAGGTACGGTGTCACTACTCGCCGCTGTATGGGTACTCGAGGTTGAGCGACCTTTTAAGCTCTGCAAGTGATGGTGTCACATGCAATCCTAGGTGTTCGGTGAGCTTTGACGGCTCACTAACTCCCTGCCCTGCGCCTGACGGCGAATTCCAGGACGTACAACATTGCCCAGCGCAATGTTTTGGTAGGCCGGACCGTTTTATCGGCGTATTTCATTGCTGTAACGGTCCGTTGTCACTGTCCCTCATCTGAAGATTGTTATTTTGATATATGAGCCCAGTTCGAGTGGATCTCTGCTGTAGCCAACAGGATTCGTGAGTTAAACAGCTCTTGTCATCGCCATTTTCGACTCACAGACACTACGATGTAGCTCAGATGGTGAATGTGAGTGCAACTTCTCACAGTGATGGGGGTGTATTGAAGGTCGCGTGACTACGTTTCTGATTAGGGAAAGTAGGTTTCTTCTGCCACAGTCGTCTAGCTCTTCCTGATAGAGCACCCTAGTTGCATGCCTGCAAGCTCTCACCCCTTGTGGCCCATCTCTACTTGGTCCTTTGCCTTTACAGGCATGTTATATGATTGTCTCACAATGTCGATTTCGACATTCTACCTTCTCAAAGCGAAAAGTGCTGAAGTGTCTGCGTAAGCCATATTCTATTTAAACACGTGGCGTCATCCCTGACTCTTTGTAGTGCTTCGGGGCTCGTGAAGATGTAAGTCATCTTCCAAGTGGCGATACTCGGAAGTCTTACTCCAGACCAAGATTGTTATATGATGGCTTGATCTATTTCGTCGCACTTACGGGCATGTCCCTTCGCTGGGCCAATTGTTTCGTAGCTAACCTCTTTTCCTACAGCCGTCAACGTCATGAACATCTTCTTTTATCGAAGCACCAATCATTCGGTTCAATCTTCTGGGTATCTCTTTTGTTTCTCAGAGTCATCGCTGTGAGCCTGACCGTGTGGCCCGTAGCGTATCGCTTGGATATGCCATCACATGGATCATGAGCCAACGTATCATCATTCACCTACGGGGTACGTACCCAACCATGCCCAGACCTGGCCTATTTACCCTGTTGCGTCCTTAGAAGTTAGAGCGGAACAAAAGACTGTCGTCATAACGCAGATGCCATCCCCACCTGCGATCCTACCCGCCATGCGCTTCAAAGAGACAAAGTGTGGGCACGGGTTCAAGCAAGATCAGACACTAGGGTCGCAAGGCGATTCTGTCAACACGGCGTGCGATTGCGATATCCAAGTCCGCATCGAACAGTCGGTAGTCATGGATCCCAGACTGGGAAGCGGGGAGTCTTTGGAAAGAGACATCTATACTTCCGCGAAATCTGCTTGGAACAGGGGAGGCACTGTCTAATCTGCGCGTCCAATTTCGTGTACTAGTACTGCAACTTTCTGTGAGGGAGCTATTGGCTATTTCTTAACTCTGCGTGCTTCGGGTCGAATGATTGTTATGCAGCAGGAAACGTAACTATGTTGTATCTCTACACGTTCTGTATGATGGCCGTTTTCCAGTTCTTCCGGTGCGGTGTGTCTGAAGTCAATTTATCAGGGAATTTCCGCTTGGGGCTACCATGTCTGTGCAAACTCCAGAAGCTCTACTTGGCTGCAAGTGTAACAGGGTGAGTATTACTCCCCCTATTGATGTTCCAGCAGGATTGAGCCCTTGGTATTTGAGCATGATCATCCCTGCCAAAATCTCAATCGGAGTGAAGTGTGATGTCGAAGAGAGAGTCGCTCCGTATCCGGTACTGTATGGCACCCACACTGCATCATATCACATCGCCGCGGGCCAGGCGCGTAGTTCGTCACGGAGATTAGTTGATACTTGGTTTGATGGGCACATCCAAAACCACCGAGGCGGATTCGAACTCGTCCCAACCTCAATAAGGAACCTTGCTAAGATAATTTCATATTTCAAACGGATTGAAACCTGAATTCACATCATAAATGACAAATCCCTGCGAATGGTTTATAATCGCCTTAATAACGGCCTTATGAATATAAATAAGGCCTTATAAATAAGCAAACATTTCGATATTACTGTAAGGCTAAAGTTGTTGTATATTATTTGGTCATTTCCCGATTTTCGATCTTCGATTTTCGACTGACCCAAGCGATCGGAGTACCTGGCTTGATTGGAGCAATCACTCCATCCCGGACTGATATCGAACACCGTCAACCATCCCTGACGAGCACAAAAAGGGAAGCGAGAGCCTTCGTTTCAGATTTGGACTAGCAGCAGTGGGCAGGGGAACGATGGGAGAGTGCCGCCCAGCTCTTCGGCGGTAGCCGTACAGTAGTTCATACGTGTTCATTCATATGCTCCTTCGACCGCAAGATGGACACCTCGAAAACATCAGCTTGAACATCTACAATGCAGGGTACTGTAAGTCAGATCTAGCGCCAATCCTTCCTCCTATCCCCTCAACGCACACTGGTAAGCTATCCCACCGCCTGATAGCCGGTAATCATCTTGTTTGCCGTTCGGGATCATCGTGTGGGATCTTTTTGTAAGTCGACTGCGCAACCCACTCGGCGACAGTATACGTAATCCTATTATGATGCACCGAAAATGAAATGTCTGGTATCCCTTTTATCTTACAGTACCGGTCACATCAAGACGAACTGCGCCTGTTGTGTGAGAAGCACAGGTCATATTGATCGCGTGCCTGAGACGGAAGGCAAAGGAAGAGCCTTCTTGAGAAGCATGGTTCCACATTTCATTAACAATTATCAAATGGGCTGTTGTATTTGGCAGTGGCGTCACATAGGGTTCTCCATGTGCTTCTTCCATATGTGGTTGAATGTCAGTGGTTCGATTGGGTGACTTGGAGGAGATATCCTGTCCTGCCAGTGGCTGTCCATTACGGAGATACTGTAGAAACCGCGACTAGTTGATGAGGGTCGCTAACCTACAACTTTGCAGAAGGCAAGTATCAGTTGTTCTCCTGAGGCATCCGACTCCGAATGATGCGAGATGCGACTATTCGCAGCAGAACGTTTACACCTAGTAACAGTGCATCAGGCCGATCTTTGCGATGTGGGGTACCCGAGCTTGCTCAGCTCCTTTTGTCCTCCTTCCGCATCCCAAGAGCAGACAGATCCTTCTGTCACCATGGAGAATGTCGACCCAACTACGGGTGTAGTTCAATTTGCCTTCCTCGTGATTCCGAAATGAATCCTTGCTCCTTTCAGCCGCATGCAAGCTGCTGGCCCCGGGCCCACCCGTTACCCCGGTTCCCACCCGGCCGGACACCAGTTTACAGCCCACTTTGCGGCCTGCACCTCACATACCCCGCTCGCCTGGACTTGTGATACATCGTTCCCATATCATGCTGTCCCCTGAGCGCGGTGTGTTTTTCTCTACCGTCTCTCTCCGTCACGTGTCTATTGGTAGTCACTCAGGCTACTCCAAGTCCGACGCCTTTCGAGCAGCCGAGTGATAGTGCATTGAAACTATCGATACCCCCCTTGGGCATCAGTTTTGCGCGCAGGGGTGGGTCGCGACAATGATCGCAATGACAAGGAGGAAATACCTACATGCCAATCAACCGAGTACCATGACACTAGGCAAGCGGCCACTCACCGAGGTGGAAGGAGCCTTGTCACTCGAAACTTGTGTCGTTGACACTTCCGCGGCAGACCCAGAAGACATTTTTCTACGAGCGTACCAATGTCCGCGGTATGAGGAACCCCATGCTAGACGAGAGTAGGATAAGTGATTCTCGGACTCGGACTCGGCTCAGGGGATGGCCAGAACAACTAGTCTCTATCCTCAGACGCAGTTGCTGAAAACATGCAGCGCTTGCTGCAGCAAGTGACGTAGACGAAGGTGTGCACTGACTGGCGAGATGACGGTCAGAGTAGGTTCAGAGGAAGGATGTTCTAGACCTGAGGCTTGGGTTAACGCTCACCGCGGTCCGCGCAATCAAGTTGGGAACGAATTATGATTATCAGTGGTAACGAAACCGTGACGCTTCAATGTCTGCCAAAAGTAAATACTGTATGTCGTACAACTTGAGGCAATGCTCATCTGCCTGTGTGATAGACGTCATGTGCAGCCAGCTATGTATAGACTGTAAATAAACACTGTAAACGACCAAGTTTTACTACGTGACTTCGCACTGTGGCACCAGTACTAGTAACCGTGCTCTGCCAGTGATAGCGATTTGATGACCTTGCCAGTTTCCAGCTCTGACACAAGCTCAGGCTAAAATGCGGCCTTTTCCTCATCAGTCTCCACTCCTACATCCATTCTATGCTGGAGCTACAGGCATGACACCAGATGCAACGGCGTCCGGGCCATAGCCATAGACCGTGTGTCACGGTTGACTCGGACTCGGACACGGACACGTCAGCCCAATCGTAATTACGTAGTGATGCATCATCTCTGAACCCCTATCGATCGCATCCGGGCCATGACTAGACTATAGTATTTCCCCTTCACTCACCCTTTGTTCAAGGCGAGACTACTGCAACCAGGTATACTTAACGCGACCTCCATCTACTCAAGGCTACTACCTCAGGCTCCCACGGGTCAACCCAGAGACCCGACATTGTCCCGTAGGGCCTACGGTTTTCGTCAACGTAGCATGGTCTTAAGATGTTCCCCCACCTCTCGATGACGTGGAAAAGCAGTTTATTTTGCCACGCACAGAGGCCACATGGACTTGAAGAGTGGAAGGGGCAGCCCAATAATCTATCTTCGTCACCGAAGGATAACCGGATAATGCCCAAGGTATGAAACATGGCCATTTTTTTGGCCGACATTATTGTGCCCTTCAGCGTACAGAGCTCTACTTGCCACTGGGGCATGCTCAGCTTTATCTTCAAATTTCACGTACCTTGGTATAATCGGGGCTATGATAAACGAGTGTTCACACTTCCCATTCTACCAAGCCTCCTGACTTTTCTCTTCCATTCTGTTCCTTCCCACTATTTTGACACAGTCAAAGATCAGTTCACTAACTCACTTCATTCAATAGGCAAGCCAGCCCTTGTTCTGAAAATGTATTTACTTTATATCATTAAGAGACCATAGATTGAAGGATGACGACTTCAAAACTATCCTGATAAGTACGTACTTTCATCGTTTGATTACAATACTGTACGACCGGATACCAGGCGAGAGCCGAACCAACCTACTTCGGAACATTCATTTCATTTGTCTTAGTCCACTCATTTCAGTCATCACATTCCAGGTCTTGCGCTGTAACTTAAACAGATCGAGGCACAGCGTTCATATCACTGTCCCGCATTCTTGGTTCGCCTTATCGTGCGCCATCAAACAACCTCGACCAAAAAGTTTATCGAGGAAGCTACCGATAGTTTCCTGGGTCCATCATCAGACGCCACTTTCTTCCCCAGCCCGGCCAAACATTCGGAGGAAGCAGCCAGGCCTTATAATAACAACGTCCGAGCACACACCTAGAAGGTGGAGACAGGAGCGTCTAGAAATCATCCACGTTCCAAAACTTGTACGCATCTAGTGTCATTGATTGTTCTCTGCCCACACCCACAACAATGGCCAGATCCTCAGCACTGAGTCCGCGACCCCTTGACCCTGGACCTCGCCAGCTCATATTACGCATTCCGGATTTCTGCGCCCTTGACGCTGACCTGAACCTGTCCGATGCATCGCTTGGGCAGGCATTATTCCGATTCGTCCTCAGGTCACAGAAGTTGCCCTCATGCTCAAACGTGCCCATGGTTTTGATGTTGATAAAGGCAGAGTGGTACGTAAAGGATCGACGCTTTGTGATCGAAGCCTACAGTAGCATAGAAACGGCGCCACCTGTACACCTCACCCTCCCGCTGCTCTACATGAGCTAATGGTATGTCTGATCTCTGCAACTTACCATCGACAATTGTTACCTGGGAGGATATGCAGAATCGTCGAGTGATATGCCAGTGTTCATGTTGTGCACCGTCCTTCCCGGTAGTGTGCCACAGTTCCACTACCCGTGGCGTTTCAACTATGTACGGATTAGGTTTTCGAATCTGTAGATTTGAGCCTATTGCGGCCGGGATACTCGTTCTAGAATCCCAACCCTTTGGGGCGTCCGGCCGGCATGCGGCATCTCAACCCTGCCCTGTTGATTAATGCACCGACGCTCGACACAATTGTCAACCACTGGCAAGTGCAAGCTGCCAGAGGCATGGCTACCAGCATTAGTACCTTGAAGCAAATCATCAAGACGATGCGAGTTTGACTTCTCCTGTAACCACTGAGTGCCACCCCGGCGGCCATTCAGCCGGCCGACGCGTGGGATTGTAAGAAGCGTCTTCAAGCTACTGTCATTTAGCATAGCGTCCTGTGCCAATTATTGCAACGACATTGTATCAGTACGAATAGCACGCCCAGCGCTTATCACAATCCTGTATCATTTGTCCTTTAAGCTGATTTTCAGTGATGTGCTGTTTGGTCCTGATCCCACCGTTCGGAGTTCAGAAGCTACTAGTATCCCTACAGCACCCCGATATTCCTGGGATTCTCTGGGAATATTCGCTTAGAGATCAAGCCTGACGTACCAAAACGGCTTGTCCCGCAGTTGACAGGTGTCACGCAGGGCGAAAAGTACTATTTCCGATCAAGGACAGGTGTTATTTCTTCCAGCCAAATTAAACACGGCCTCCCACGATGTGATCGACCCTGGTTCTTCCCGCTGGACAGGGAAGTTTTCGACAAAACCCGAGGCCGAGTCGGGCTACAGTACTTGATGGCACTAAGTTACACAGCACCCATAAGTACAGTACTTCTTTATGATCGCCAGAACGTCCTTCCTCCCGCTATACAATTCTTACGTCTCTCGTAGGCAGTTCGAGATATCGGCCACTGGTATGGGGACTATGGGCGTACTCCTCGCTCCTCCTACCGCCACCTCTCCGGGTCAGGGCGCTCTCTCAACAGCTGCCTACTTGCGTATTGCATCTTTGTCCATCGCTGCTTATGAGTACGTTGTCAGCTGCGTCTCACTACCTTTCATCGTGACTCATTTGCGGCAAGTTTTATCCTCACCCTCCCTGCGGAATATCGATTGTACAAGTCCTCTGATCGAAAGAGGTAAGAAAGTCGATGCAAGCTCGCGAAGATAAAGTCTTGATATGTCGGATAGCCTAGGCCTGGTGCTTTTTATTATTATTCGGTATGTCTTTTAACACCGTCGCTTGTAACACCTGCCCACGTGTTCTGTAGGTACCTAAGCATAGTTGCGATCGTCGTCAGTAATGTGGGGTTTTTCTACCATGGCTTCACACCAAAGTCCTGCGACAACTTCTTCTATGTCCTTCCCGTACTTAAAGGTGCTGTATCACTGCTCCCCGTTCTCTAGGCACCCAAGATTGAATGGATTTTTCAGTACTCCAAATGATGGTGTCACATACAATTCTAGGTATTCGGTGAGTTTTGACCTGCAACTGCGCGCTTTGCACCCTCCAACGAACCCCAGGACATACAATATTGCCCAGCGCAGTGTTTGGATAGGCCGGACCATTGCATCGGCGGCTTTCGTTTTTATCGCGGTCCGTTTTCACCTCCCCTCGTCTGGAGATTCTTGCTCTGATATATGAGCACAGATCGAGTGGGCAGCTGCATTAGCCAACCGGATTCGTGAGTGAAACAGCCTCTGCCACTCATTAACGACTTACTGACACTACAACGTAGCTCAGATGACGAATGTCAGTGTAACGTTTTCTCATTTCGATGGGGGTGTATTGAAGGTTGCGTGATTATACTTTTAATCAGGGAAAGTAGGTTTAGTCATCCATCATCGTTGATACCTTCCTGACAACGCATTTTAGCTGCATGATTGCAAGCTCTCACCCCTTATGGCCCCTCTCTACCTGGTCCTTTGCCCTGGCGGCCATGCTATATGATTGTCTCACGCTGTCGATTTCGACATTCTACCTTCTCAAGTTGAGAAGTGGTGAAGCGTCTGCGTAAGCCATATCCCATCATTCCATTGAACCACGTGACACCAGCCCTGTTTCGTTGCAGTGCTTCGGGGCTTGTGAAGATGTAAGTCGTCTTCTGAGTAGCAGTAGTCGGGAGTCTTACGCCAAACCAAGATTGTTATATGATGGCTTGATATATATCGTCGCGCTGACAGGCATGTTCCCTCCCTAGACCATGGTTCCTAACTAACCTCTTTTCCTACAGCCGTGAACGTCATGAACATATTCTTTTATCGAAGCACCGATCATTCGATTCCATCATCTGGGTATCTCCTTGATTTCTCAAAATCATCGCTGTGAGCCTGACCATGTGGCCCGTAGTGTATCGCTCGGATATGCCATCACATGGATCATGAGTCAACGCATTCTCATTCACGTACGGGGTACGTATCCAACCACGTCCAGATCTAGCCTATTGACTCAGTGGAGAGCTTAGAGGCTAGAGCGGAACAGCCGTCTGTCGTCATGACACAGATGCCAGTTCTGCCTGCGATTCCGCCCTCCTTGCAGCTCTCCAAAGGGACAAAGAGCTACCGCGGGTTCAACCAAGATCAGACAATGCTCTCGCAAGACGATTCTGTCAACACGATGAACGATTGTGATATTCGAGTGCGCATCGATCGGTCAGTAGCCCTGGACACCAAGGTGGAAGGTGAGGAGTCCATCGATAAAGACGTGTACGCTTCCCAGAAATCTACTTGGGACCGGGGATACGTTGTTTAGTCTCCACCTCTCATTTTGTGTTCTTGCAACTTTCCTTGAGAAAGCTGCTGTCTATTTCTTACTTTTCGGACTTCGCGTGGAATGATAGTGGTGCACAGGAGAACGTAGCCCGTGTTGTATATATACAGGTTCTCCTCAGGATTCCAATTTTCAGGTTCCTTGTGCGGTGCATCTGAAGCAGTGTTGTCACGACCTAGGTCTGACATTGTCAGTCAGCTGACACAAGTCAAAGCGAACAAATAGTTCGAAACGTTCAGGACCTGTCAAACTTCATACAAAAAAGGAAATATTTTCGCATGGACGCGACGACTTACATGGTCATTGCCTGATTTAGTATAGCAGGTCTGACATTGTCAGAACCCGGTGTCAGTTTCAATCGGCACGGAGAGTTCGTGAGTCGTGACACTCATGACATGGTGTCAGGTTGACATGTACAACACTGATCTAAAGCAATGTCATCTGGGAAGTCTGCTCCAAGCCAGCTTGTCACGGTGTCCGTGTCCCCCGTATCGAAGTTCTAATAGGATCTAGTCCTTGGAATTTGAACGTGACGAATCCCAATTAGAGCTGAATGTGCTATCGAAGAGTTATTCTTCTGCATCAGATACGGTACGCGTACTGCATCATATCACACTGCCACATGGCTTAGTATGTCAGGGCGATCAGTTGGTTGACGACTGAGTGCCTTGTTTGATCGGAAACAATCACTCTACGCTCAAACAGAAGTCTAACTCATCTCCATCTTGATAGTGAACTTTCTGATGAACGAGGACGGAAGCAAGATACCTCAATTCAATGTACTAGCAGCAGGGGGAGAGAGGGACGATGACGGTGTGCCCGGCTGTTTTTTTTAGTCCGCATTTGATAACGCAATATGCATACATGGATACAAAGCTGCGCCCAGCCAATGCGTGTACAAGGGCGTAAGGTGATGGTTATGTAACAACGTTTGGGAGGTGGTGGCTCAGTTACTAAGGGCCCCGTGATCTGGGGGACTTAGGTCACGGTCCTACGCGGAGGGCTTCACACCAGTAACAGTGCATCGATTCTAAATGAATCCCTACTCTCTTCAGCCGCATGTAGTTCAGCTCCACACCTTAATTCCCATCTGGCACCAACCAAATTGCGGAACACCTCAGCCGTCGCTCACCTTATCGCCGCCTGCACCTCACATTGCCGCTCGGTTGTAATGCATCATTCCCTTGCGTCTGTCTTCTCCTGAGCAGGGTGGGTTTTTCTGACCGTCTCACCCACCAGCATGCCCATCGCTACCCCGACGTCTTCCGAGCCGCCAAGTGTTGGTGCGTCAAAACTGTTGATACCCCCTGTTTTGTGTGTGACGGCGATCATGACGGCAATGACGACGAGGAATTGTATCCGCACACTTATCAGATCAAGTACCATGGCACCGAGCTAGCGGCAACTCACCGAGGTGGAAGAACCAGATCGTAAGTTGTGCGTCCTTGTCACTCAAAAATTGTCGTTGACACTTCCGCAGCGGACCCAGATCTTTTTCTACGGACGTACCAATGCCCGCGATATGTGGAACACCACACCAGACGACAGCGAAATAGGTGTATCGTACTTGGCTCACAAAGATTAGCCAGTACAGCCCGTGCTCTGCGCTTACGATGCAATTGCTGAACACACGAAGTGCTTGCTGCAGCAAAGACCGTCGATGAATGGTGTGCACTGATTAGGCGACATGACGGACAAAAGGGGTTCAGAGGAAAGATGTTCTGAAGCTTGGGTCATTCCTGTAAATGCTTACCGCGTAATGTCCGATATCATGATGCACTGCTTGATGCATTACAGGAACTGTATAGTATATCGTGTCATATGTTGTGTCGTGTCTCCCCGCCGTTTTGCTGGTTAACTTCAAGTTGGCTTTGCGATTATTTGTTCCTGTGTCTTGAAGTGAGGCAGTCACGATGGACAACTCGGAGCCCAGTTATTATTAGACTTTACCTCAGGCTCTTTCCTCTCCATTCCGCTTTTCCTCGACCTGATTTTGTTGAACCTATGGCGAAGGTGGAGATAGAATCGACAGATGACAAACTCTACGATGGGTCTTCGCTTCCGGAGTCGTGTTCTTGTTATTCTACATATCACAATTCTGGTGCTCTTCTGCCCTTGACCGTGATGTGTTTGAATAGGACTTTGTTATTTCCGTTCATGGCAACCCCTCAACCATAACTGACCCTGCCGAGGTTGCACAGCCCAACCCTACCTTGGACACCAAGCCAGGGACGAATGCTGATGCACTGATGCACTTGATCTTGATCCTGCTCGTCTCTCACAATTTAACCAAACTGGCCCTCGGTCGGTTCAATAGGCGCCAGTACCACTGGCACTAATGCGCAGACACAACCCGGTTGGCGTCGTGGTCCTGTTGATTGGTGCACAGGTATGCCGGGATGGGCCGGCGGTTGTCGCCGTTGCCACACCAACTGCAAACGGGCATGGCTGCTAATACTGCCAGTGAATTAGCAAGGAAAATCATCAGGACGACACGAGCACGATCTCTCCTGTAACCCTCTGTACAAACGGTAGTGAATGTTCTCGACAATTGTGGCCAAATTGCCGATAGGTGCCCGGCTGCTTTGATGGGACTACAGTATTAAAGTGTCGACAATTCTGACTTCCCTGACTATCTGTTTTCCGGTGTGTAACCCGACGCATGGCATTGTAGTAGGAGTCCATCTTAGTGTCATGAACCGGTAAGGCGGTAACTCCCGCTAGCTGGGACTGAGACGATCGGGTTCTGTATCCCTTCCCCGTGCGCCAATCCCTGCAGCGGTCTGAGCTCGGTAAAAAGGAGGTGGTCAATCCTTGTAAAAATTAAAATTAGTCCCAAAATGACAATAAACGCCCGGAATTCTTGGCTGGGAAATGACCCAGATCATGTGACTATCATGATTATGTTACTAGGAAACTCCAACTGCGTTGGCGTAGACCTTGCTGCTGCCAAGTCCAAGTGAAAATGGAAAATCTTATGTTCAGATTTGAGAACGATGGCACTCAGAAGATGCGATCGCACCAGCAGAGGAAGCAGATTCGAACGTCGACCTGAGACTGTTCTAGAACAGGAGTCCAAACGAGATCTTCCGGTGTGGATGAAACAGGGCATCCGGAGTCACAGTCACGCCACATACGATGCGTGATGGCAGTCACATGGTCTAACCGCAAAAGGCAAAAAATGGCAGACAAAGAGACCAAGGTGACTAACTCGTTTCCCAGTGCAGTACCGTAGTTTGACATCATGATGTTGGGACGAATGGCACACTCGCTCTTATCACACCTCCGCGTATCGCTTGTCCTTTATGCTGATCCTCAGCGATTCTTTGTTCGCGGCTGTCCAAAATCCTCCTCTAGGGATTTTATTTCTAGACCGAGCCTACCAAGGCAGCTTAAATTGCTTAATCAACTGACGATCCTCACACAACCCCAAGGGGGGATTTTGGACACAAACCTGAGCCAGAGTCAGACTACCTGCCAGTGCATACTATTACAGTATTTATAAATACAGCACCTCCCATGGTCAGAACGCCAAGTAACAGGCCCAAGTTTGCTTCTCTTCCCCCCCAAGACATTCCCTACGTCTCTCGAAAGAAGTTTAAAATATCGACCATGAGCGTGCTCGCTGCTGGTGGCACCATCTCTCCGAGTCAAGGCACACTCTCAATAGCTGCCTACCTGCGTGTTGCGTCTTTATCTATCGCTGCTTATGAGTACGTTACTTCTCCCTACCTCCCACCGTGACTCATGTTCGGACAGTTACTTCCTCACCTTCCCTTTGGAGTATCGGCTGTACAAATCCCCTGATCGTCGCAGGTGAGAAGGTCAATATAAACTCGCGGAGATAAGGTCTTAAGTGGAACACGTTGGATAGATTGGGTCTTCTGCTGTTCATTCTTATTCGGTATGCCTCTTGACATTGTCGCTTGTAACATTTACCCACATGCTCTTTAGGTACATAAGCATGGTTGCGATGGTCGTCAGTAATGTGGGGTTTTGCTACCACGGCTTCACACCGAAGTCCTGTAGCCACTACTACTATGTTTGTCCAAGTGATGGTTTCACAGGTATTCGGTGGGTTTTGACTGTCTTGTTCCCTTGCCCCACGCTTGACAACAAGCTTCACGGCGTACAACATTGCCCAGCGCAATGTGTGGGTAGGCTGGACCATGTTATTGACGTATTTCGTTGTTGTAGCGGTCCGTTGTCATCATTCCTGATCCGAAAATCTCATTGTACACAGTTCCAGTAGTTCGCTGACATAATCAACCGGTTTCGTCAGTTTACTGGTCTCTGCGTGCGACATCATGATCACCGACTTATTGACATTACATTGCAGCTATGGTGATAGATGTGCGTGTACCCGGGCCTTTATTCTCGCTTCGCTGGGGGAGTATTGAAAGTAGGTTCCCGATCAGGGAAAGTATGTTTAGTCCCCCCCATTTCTAGCCCTCTGCCAAAATATGATTGTAAGCCCTCATCCTTCATGGCTCGTCTCTACCTGGTCCTTTTACTTGGCAGCCATGCTATATGACTGTCTCATGCTGCCGATTTCAACGTTCTGCCTTCTCAAGCTGAGAACCCCTCAGGCGTCCGTGTAGGCCATATTCCATTTGAACACACGACATCAACCCTGACTCGTTGTAGAGCCTCGCAGCTTGTGAAAATGTAAGTAGTCTTCCGAGTGGTAGTAGTTGGAAGTCTTACGTCAGATTAAGCTATATGATGGCTTGGGATATTTCGCCGCACGTTCTTTTGCTAGGCTGTTGGTCCCTCGCTTACCTTTTCCCCTACACCTGTGAACAATACGAACATCTTCTTGTATCGAGGAACTCGTTATTTGGTTCAATCAGCTGGGTACTGTTTTATTTCCCGAAGTTATCCCTGCCTGCCTGCCTGCCTGAGCTGTAGTGCATCGCTTGGATATGATGCCGTCACATGGATCATGAGTCAAAGCATCCTCATTCACATATGGGGTACGCACCCAACCATGCTCAGACATGGCCTATTGACCTAGTGGAGTGCTTAGAGGCTAGAGTGGAACAGACGTCTATCGTCATGGCACAGATGCCAACGCCGCCTGCGATCCCGCCAGCCGTGGGCCTCTCCAAGAACTACAGTGTAGGGGTGGGGTCAAGCAAAATCGGACACTAGGCTCGCAAGACGATCCTGTCAACGCTGATTAATTATTACAGGACCGCAGCGGATCACTGCAACACTACTTTACAGAATGTGATGGATCAGTAGTTCAAGTTAGGGTTAACAACTTGAACAGAGAAAGAAGTAATGTATCGGCACCGCAAAACAGGACATTTGACATTCACATCCACAATAAACCAGGCACGGAGAGAGGGCATCCGACCTCAATGAAAAGTGACATGTTCCTGAGAAGGCATGATACCAAAAATGCTTGTGACGAACCTTGCTCTCACCATGTATTTCCTCGCAACCGTGACATACACAGGACTTTTGGAGCTCAGACCCCAGAGCGAGACAACGGTGGTACATGTGCTCAGGCACGGGCCAGCCTTCGCTGGAGGTGTCCCTTTGTCCTTTTCTCACATGCCAACCATACATTCTTCTAATAGGCTTCTATTGCCATGGAGAATGACAATTACCACACGTATGGTCACGGTGTATGTTCTCAATAATTCCAAAATGGCCTTTGTCCCGGCACAGTTGCTCCAAATTGATGGATTCCCCGACTCGGAAGAACTCTGGAGATAACGGCGATCATTCAAGTTACCCACGAGGCACGAGGGGACAGCTGCCCGGGACAATGCCAACTCTAGGAAGTACGGTACGCCCTGCCCAGAGAAAGATCAATGACCCACATGTACGATTTTCAATAGCGTCAAATGAAGATTGTTGCTATCATACTGTTCTCCGCAGTAATTCTCAGTGGCTCCGTTATACTCCAGCCGGCAGCAGCCTGATATTAAGTTTTACGCATTGCAAGTGATTAAGGTCCTGAATTTCACCCGCCGTCGAACTTTTGTTGATCTCATCGAGTCGGGATATTCAACCAGGACAATTGAAAGGAATGTCTCACGGAAGAAACCCCAGGCACACTACGTGTTATTAAGGTACATGGATGAGAAGTTGAGCCAGTGGCCCGGAAGGGCGGGTTCTTACCCATACTACTTTACGTGCTGGTGGCAGGTTCAAGTTCTGCATTTGATTACTGGGATCTGACGAGGTTCGGAGTGTTTCTTCTGACAGGACAATCTGACTAATGACATATCGCCGGTCCCTCCCCTCTCAAAAAAAATAACACTAGGCTCTGGGTTTGTTTGTTGGAGAAGCGGTGGACCATACTGTGTAGTAACTAGGTTACCTAACAGCGGCCCTGTTTATTGCGCTGGGTGCCCCCCTATCTAGGGCCCGGACGGTGTATCGTCAAAACTACCTAATTTAGGGTTATCGACTTATCGTTCTGTTAGGTAGTTTTGACGATATGCAGCGGCAAACTCAAAATTAATATTACAGTACAGTAAGTTACTGACCCGAACGGGCCCTAAAATGTGACTGGAATGAGGCTGACGGCTCGCCTCAGTACCGAGATCCGACTTATCCGACGACATCAGCCACCGGAATTCAATCGATACGTATCAATTTAATGCGACTATGGCGCGCACCGCCCAATCTGACCGGCTAACGCACACGCCGAGAAGAATTCAAACTGCACGCCTCATCTAGTGTACGTATGCATTATATATAGTAACGAAAAAGGGGGTCCTCCACAAGGAGATACTGTATAGCGTGTGTACCCGAAACTAGTAGCAAAATGGGGAAATGGTAATAGACCAAAGAAGCAGGGTACGAGACGGTCCAGAAACACCTACTAACTTACTATGTACTGCTTTCACAGCTGAGCCGTCAAGTCGCATGCCGCGCAGGTGGGGGCTGTCCAAATCCCGCATACATGCGATTCCCACTTACCTTGCACCCTGCATGAACCCGCTCGTCGCACCCCATAGCACACCCTCTGCGCCTCCAGGGCCCATCTGCCCACCCACGGCGCCGGGGGTGCAGTCTCCTTCCTGCGAATATACGTGCTGGATCATCTGCGTTGTATAGAGAGAAGGTGAGGTGGAGGTAGGCTCAGGGGGTACCATAGCCGCCGTGGCGTGGCCATGCTGAGCATGATACGATTGCCACATCGCCTCCTCCGGCTGGCGCGGGAGCGTCGCATCTTGATACTCCGCCAATGGCTCATGGCGCTGTTGTTGTTGTTCTGGGTATCGAGCGTCGCCAAACGCCAAATCGGTGTGTGGCCACTTCAGTGAGGGTAGATTTTCGCACGTATGGTGTCGTTGCTGCTGCTGTTGATGTGTCTGTAATATGGGCGCAGAAGGTGCTGGCGAGGGAATCGACAGCATTTCTGCTTCCTGCTGTACGCCGGGATGCGGCTGTGTCGCATCGGATCCCGGGGATTCCGTCCGTGTGCTGGACCAGGCAGGCGATACAGTGCCGTTCCTACTCCCTTGCGTCTCGATGGCGCCGATTGGCACGTTAGGAGAATCGTGGTACGGAAATTGGAGCCTGCGTACGGCAGGCAGAACTGCTTGCTTTTTGGCCTCACGAGCCTCGAGCGTATCCGAAAGGAAAGCATCGGTATAGAGGGGGCCAAGCGCGTGGAGTATATCGAGTGCCTTCTCGGCGACAGGCATGCCGCGACAGGATTCAAGAATCGTGATTGCGCGGAGCACGTTTGCGCGAAGGAGCCTCGCGCCTAGTTGCTCGGGGTTGTTGATGATTTGAAAACAGAAAAACATGGCCGCAGAGAAGCAGTGCAGCGGGCCCCAGCTCATATGACCTGGCACGGCGAGGGCAGCGTGATTGAGCATTTCGGGGCGGGCGTAGGAAGTGAGCGCGATGAGCTTGTCTGCCGCCTTGACAGAAATCTCGAGACTCGGCGCGTATTTAGACGGCTCACCATGTGCGAGACTCGCGAATGGCCGGTGCATGGTGAAACGAATGTGTAGGAATGCGGTGCGAAAAATGACGCTCTGCACGCCTATGCGGCGTTTGGACGTCGTAGACGAGGCAAGGTAACCAACGAGAGTATGGACATCCATGTCCAGCTCTGTCGGAAGCGTGTCCCACCATTCTTGAAGGGTGCGGTCCTTTGTAAGGACCGATTCATAGGGCACCGGCCGTAGGGACACCGCGTCATCCATGATGTCGCCAAGTATGAAAGCGAGCCGGAATAGATGGATGTTGGGTTCGTATAGCCTTCCGGAGGGGTCGACTTCGGGATCGCAATACGACGGCAGTTGCGTGTCGAAATGGTGTGAGGCGATTGTGATAGGACGTCCAAACAAAAACGATTGCCAGCTATAGTAGACCAATAGAAATCAGAACCATGGGGCGTTTGATAGTATAACCCTTCACGGGCATACCGTTCGTAAAGGATAACATGCCACCACGCCCATCTTCTGCGTTCCGCAACCTCTAACGACATTTCCTTTCCGGGATCACGATGGAGACCCATAGCGGTTGCAATATTCACTAGCTCCCCTTTAACATGCCAAATCTCTTCGCTGTCAGTTTTTGAAAGCGAGAGATAGTGACACCAGATGAGAAGCAGTTCCACGAGCTCCAGGGTGTACGCGCGACTTTCCGCTCGGTTGCGCTGCAGCGCGAGACGCATAGTGTTGTAAAAGCGCGTCCCGAGCTCATCAATATCGGGTGGTAGGGATCGAAGTAGCTCGTGCTCAACGGGAAGATAATGCAATGTGACTGCCATGATCATGTACACGGTCCCGAGCACAATACGGTCGGCTGTAACACCAGTTTTGTAATGTGACCACGCGGCCATAAATGCGCGATGATTCACATGTCGGTACACCCAGTTACAATGCTCGAAGTAAAAGTTGACGAGACCGTCGATCACCAAAGTATGTGGAAGTGCTTTAAGTAGGTCGTAATCGCTGTCATATGCTGGGCGAACGTCGGGTATGCATTCCGGGATCGTTATCGCACGACCAGGAGCACTACTACCGGCCCTGATATCCTGCGGGTGTTACAAATATATTCCAGGAGAAAACAGTCGCGGTTTTATCAGCATCATTCTGCGGAATGGCGACGCGAAGTAAACCCACTGATGTCAAGTAAGAGACAGCGCTTGTAGGACCAGCATAGAAACCGCTCGAGTTTGATTGCCCCCGCGCGCCCGGAGCCGCCTCCTGCTCGGGGAGACCCAGGTCCTGCTTTGTCTGAGAAATGGTTGGGGATTTTATAGGCGGCAAGGTGACGGGTACATCAAAGGAAGGCTGGTGAGCTAAAATAGACGCAGAGGAAGCCGGTGAGCGCTGTATGTAATTAACGTGGGCTTCGACGAGGGTTAGTGCCTGACGAATCTTGGAGAATTCATGGGCGAGGTTCAAGTTGCGTGGGTCACTATACGCATGTGAGATGATGCTACAAACGGGAGAGACGGTGAGAAAATAAACAAATGCACACCTTGGATCATCTCCTCTACTGGTAGCTGGTGATCCCTCGTCCTGACCCCGAAAACAGGACGCAGTCGTGCCTGCACACGGCCATGAGAAAACGCAGACTCGGGATATATGACTAGGGTGAAAGGGAGGGGGCACAAGGAACGGGACAAGGAGGAAGTCAGACGCGCACCTCTTAGTTTACATGAGGAACATGGCCGTTCTCTAGATTCGAGAGCACGTTACGAAGCGAACGCCACGAGGATAGAGGTGAGACCTGGAATACCTATCACATTTGAGTTTGCTAGTGCGACACGGACCGCAGTTGACGGCTTTTCTTGCCCGTTTGAAAGGTAACCTGATACTGTCCGCGGTAGAGGGAGTATCCGGGGATGTGGGCGAGCGTCGGCGTATGTTTGTGAAGGATGTTTCTGGGAAGGTGGAGTGTCTCTCTCCTGTTGACCTCAGAGAAGAGTCTGCCAGTGATTGGACAGATGATGACGAGTCAGACTTTAGCATTCGAGGGGCCCAAGGATAAGAGACAGACAGGGGAGATGAGAAGAGACTCTCGCAGTAACAGTCAGTAAGAAATAGGCCACCTCATGGCGAGCCCCTCCCGATGATGAAAACGCTCACCGTTCGGCGAAACAGCTTGAAGTCGCAGCTTTGATTAACCAGATTTGGATTCGCCCGTGTTGTATCGTCTCACTTGTGTACCGTACCTTTCCTTATCATTGCCAAGCACTCCGCTCGGCCCGGGGCTGTCCCGGGCTAATGAATGACTTCCAAGTGTACTGTCTGACCAATCTCTGCAAGTGTTGCACGGGCTGCCACGACTGACAACTGCCGCGCCTGCCAAGATTCAATTGGGGCTATGGACACTCGATGTCAACGAAGGACAAGCAGAGGGCGCATGGCTTTAACGTCCAA
>QLOS01004876.1:0-10207 GCA_003313725.1 Russula sp. MG48 | reverse complement strand
ATCGCCGAATGGGTATGTGTTTTTTGTGCCCATTAACGAACAAGATGAGGAACTAGTGTCGGATGTAGTGCCAGGTTATACCACTTGACATGATCAAGCTACCAACTGCTTGCTCCGCCGAGAAAACACATCCTGCTGCTTCTACAGCTTTTTCTAAGAGTGATGTTGGATCTCGAAGCGTTCGTGAGGAAAGTATCGCTACTGATGACTCGGTATGTTGTCAAGATGATTGAATCATATGCGCGACCTGATCCTCTCCTAGGTCACATCAGGTCACACTCTGACCGAAGACAGGGTTCCATCGGAGGACGAGCAGAAGGCTATAGACAAGTGCATCCAGCAACTTGTTAGTCGTGCTGCCCCGAATACTGTCTTGTGTGCCAAAAAAGCTGTGCTTCAATTCGTCTGTCGAGACTACTGCCAAATGTCCCACGAAGAGCTGAGTGGCCTTGGCAAAGAAGAATTGTACGCTGCAGCAGCTGCTTGGGTGCGTGTGTAATGCATTGCATCGAGCTGCTTGAACTCATTTCCAGTTAGGTAGAAGCAAATGACCTTCCTCAAGAGGATCCTGACCAGAAGCGAAAGACTTCCCCTAGCAATGGTGCAGTGCTTGGCAAGGACATTATGGAGGCTATTTGGGCAGACATGGCCCTCACTGAACTTCCATCTTGGGTTACAAAAGCCCCTCCAGATTGGGGCACTGCGACACAAGGCAAACTCAGCACGAACAACTGGAGAGTTATCTGCGCAATCCACCTCCCTATCACTTTAATCAGACTCTGGGGAGGAGATGATGTGCCTGATGACCAGAAAGTGTTACACTCAGCCTTGGGCGTTCTAAGCGACTTGCTTATCGGTGACTTGGTTCAGCCCAAGTCCTGCTTCTGGATAGTTCTGCACGAACTGTGGACGTTTTGACTAAGGTTCTTCTCTTGTTTGCAATGGCACAAGACGTAGGCCAACAGGGGTGCACTAGTGCACGGGTGGCGCAAGCACAAATGAGTGCACAAGCGCAGGGGTGTTCAAGACCAAGGGTTCCCTGAATACAAGGGAGGAGAAAGAGTGATAGGGCAAAGAGCGGAGTGTACTGGTGGTCCTTGAAGGTCTATTCTGGTTCGTTCTAGCCTTGGGGTGCTTCCCACTGCAGGGATTTCCAAGGTTCAATAGGCTGGATTGTTAAAGAGGTCGAGTCTGTCTGCTACAAGACAGAAATGCGTACTACTTATAGTAAACCAGTCAGGCCCCTATCAAGAGGGACGCGTAAGTGTCAGGGCATAGGGCCCATGTCGTCATAAGAGTCCAGAGCACACGCCATAAGGGCGCGGCAGTGTTCTAGTTCAATCTGATGGACGCGCGTATAGTATGATGTCAAGGGTTAGTCCAGATGTCCAATCAACTAAGAGTCCGTTATCGTAAGGACGCGCGGCCTGCATCCACGCCGGAACATGTCTGCACTACACCCTAGGACCTAGGGAACACGCCTTTAGCGTGCTGTGATGTGCCGAGGTGATGTGCTGCACGCCTGCACCTGTAGGTGCCATGTGGGTACCACAACCATGCGCTCGTAGCATGAGGCTAGGAGCTCCTTCCTAATTAGTTCAAATCAATGTCCATACCATTGTCTGTAGTGTAGCCAGTCTGCATTCAATGTAGGGCCTCCCAGGGAGGTCCTGATTCCATCCTTGTCTTGTCAGGTAACCAGCCGCAAGTCCCAGAGACTGCGTAATGGCTGGGTCAATGTGCTAAGGCAGCGCAATCATAACAGAAAGCCAAGTTAGAGAACTTCATGGATTTAGTACCGGCTGATGCCTTCCAGTCAACCCAGTTATGTGGCTGGTCAAGATTTATGCAGTTGTCGAGTACTCTGATGTTGAGTCCCCTTTTGAACTTTTTGAGGACTGCTGGGTCATCTTCTTGGTACTGGGCCTTGTGTGCCCATTCAGCGAAGTGGGTTATGTATTGGTCAACATCCATACCCTGCATATGCAACTTGTCTAGTTCTGCTGCTGCTCGATATTGTTGGTTGGTGTTGGTCCAGTCCTGGATGAAGTTTTGTTTGAACTGTTCCCAGATGTCTGCCAATGGGGGCATGGGAACTGGGTTGCACATGATCCAGTCTTCCTGGGATCGTTTCCATTTGGTGACTAGTGTGTTAAAGTCTGGTCTGGTCCAGTTTTTTGGCCAAAAATCAGGCAACTGCAACTGCAACCAGTTGCATCAACTTCAAAAAGCATTGGCAACCAGACTGGACTGCAAAGGACCAGTCTTTTGCAGTCCAGTTGCCTAAAAAGACCAGTTGCAACCAGTTTTCATAGGACCAGTTGCCAACTGGTTACAACTGGTCTTTTCACAGCCTGGACCAGTCTCACACATAGGAAAAATACTATTGACTATGCAAAAGTGGATGTGGTCATATTTCCATCCTTATCCCAAGCTAACCTCTCCACTTTAGCCACAAGATGAACTCTCATTGTTGTTTTTTGAAACATTAATACTTACACTCAAGTGACCTAACATGGTATTTGAGGTCTTTTCAAGTGTATTTACACATTTTGTAGTGTCCTATGTGCATCTATTAGAACTGAACAAAAGACCAGTTGCAACTCATTGCAACCAGTCTTTTTCAGTTTTTGTTTTTCTACCAATTAGGGCAACTGGCAACTGGTAATACCAAGAATCAGGGCAACTGCAACTGAAAGTCCAGTCTTTTGCAGTTGGGTTGGGTCCAGTTTTCAGTCTTTTTCCAGTCCTATGGACTGGACTTGTAAACACTATCAGTGACTGCTGGTCCTCAGATGTAGGTGAGTGCGTGTGCAACTCTTCGGTATGGGTCTGCGATGATTGGGGTGGCTTGGTTGAGATATTGGTAGAGTCAGAGGGCATGCATGAATTCATCAGCGGCCTGTCAATCTCCATCGAAGATTGGGGGTTCTTTCCCTTCCAACCTTCCATTGCCCCCTGAACCAGGGGCTGCTTGTCCCACTGGTTGTGCTGGTTGAGGGGCTCCTCCTCCCGGCACACTGCTGCCACCACCACTGCCACTGCCACTGCCACCAGGTTGGGGAGTGCCACTGCCTCCGCCACCACCGGCAGCTGGTTGAGTGTGGGCTAGCATGGCTGTTTGTGTTAGGGTTAGCATTACTGTAGACATGCGTGTGGGGGGTTCAGGTATATCGTCATCATTGTCGGTGGTCTGTGTGGCCGATTGTTCTAGTGAGGTGTCAGTGACTTCTTTGATTTGTTGTCTGAGCGTTTCAGTGCTTGTGGCTTGTTCAAGTTCTTCTGTGAGGGGTAGGAGAACTTCCTGCGTAAGTGCCTCTCCTCTAAAGTTGTTGATGTCTGGGTTTAGGGCAGTGTTTGGGGGAAGTCTGACTGCTTGTCCTCCTTCAAAGGTGTGAGTGTGTTCGTTCCATGTTTGGTGGAAGGCGTAAAATATGTCATGGATGTAGACGAGTGGATAGACTTTGCCTGCACTGAGGGTGTAATACCCATCCCACAGGGTGAAATATTTGCTTCCAAGTTTTGCCCCCTTTTTGCAGAAAAGGGCTTGTCTCTTTCCTATCTTTGTCTTTGGGATTCATTCCTTGGGAACATCTTCCTGTAGGTTTGGTGCTGCAGGGAATGGGGGTCGATATTGTGGGGGTAAGAATGAGGGGTCCGGTCTGTCATCCACCAAGTACCAGAACTCTGAAGGTTGTGTGGTACTACTGCTGGCTTCCAGCTTGTCATTGTGCTTTCTGCAGCTGTAATTGCTGAATGACCAGTGCTAGTTCCATTCTCCTCTCATGTAGGAGGAAGAGTTGGTGTGCAATAAATTCATGTTCGATGTTGAAGTGCTGAGTGCATGTTCGGTAGCAATAATTGTTGTGTACTTGCACTCTGGCGTTGAGGTACACTTCCACTTGGTTGAGGTGATCTTGTTCCTCAAGCTTGTCGAGTAGTTGTTCATTGGTTGGATCCAGGGTGTCAATATCGGGAAGCTAGTTCTAATGTTACGCATAGGTCCCACACGTATCGCTAAGTCACGCTGAGGCGGGTAAGGCCTTCATACTTAGAATGGAGTTTGAGGAATCACCTCAAGGAGCTGTGATGCACAAGCAGAGGGGGAATTGCAAGTGGCTAGTATTGGTAGAAGAGAACTAGCTTAGGGAACGACGCATTCGTACAGGGTCTCTTTTAAGGAATCAATCGTGGGTAATGCCTACTCATATAGTACAGTTCACGTGTCGTATCAGTCACTGGCCCTCTCCCTAGTCGTACAGTAAGAAGAAAAATTGTAACAGGGACAGCCGCAGTGGTGATGGCGCTGGTGTCATAGGGGCCATGGATGAAGATTTGACATGTCCCTGATGTGTTAGCACTACATGCCAGAATAATAAAGATAAAAAACAGACCATCTATGCAGGCATCTTGGCCACCAAGTAGTGTCCATGGCAGCAGCCACAGTGACAACGCTGGTGTGGCGGTGGCCACGGTGACAATGCTGGCACAGCTGTGGTGATAGTGATGGGACAGCCACAGTTGCAGCACTGGGACGACTGCGGTGGTGGTGATGGCACTGCATTACCTGGAACACATGGTTAGCATCTAGGCACTAATTATCTTACTTACCTTTCCTGTTTGTGCACTTGCACTAGTGATGCCTAAGGACAACCAAACAGTCTATACTTACACACCACGTGTAAGTGTGATGAAGAGAGTGCAGTTGGCTGCAGTGATTGGTCACATCACAATGTGACATGTATGTTTTGTCTAGTGTGACAGCGCAAGAAGTTGACTTAGAGAACTTTTTTTTCAATGTGTTCATCCCTTGTGATTACCACCTGCTCAGCCCAGGTCTTTTTTCTTTCTTTTTGTTTGTACTAGCTAACAGTAACCCCTCACAGGTATGCCATACCCTGCCGCCATGTCACCAAGGTCCCCCCCAAGGTCCCCCCCCCTCTAACTCACTGCCACAGCACCACTCTCACTTGCCATCATTCCCTCTCACTCACAAACATGAGCTGCACATCACCACCATCCCCCTTCTTGCTCACAAGCATGAGCTGGGGGCCTTTTTTCTTTTCTTTTTTTTTTTTTTTTTTTCTTTTCGTTCATGTTATCCCTAACTAAGTGTCCCTTACAGATACAGGACACCCTGCCACCGTGTTGCCACCTCCCTCACTTGCAAATGCAAGGCTGGGGTGGTTTGCCCTTATGATGACACTTGCTGCCACGTCACCGCCACCCTCCCCCCCTCGCACACAAGTGCGAGCTGTAGGTGTGGCTTTTTGTTTTGTTTTGTTTCATTTTTTTTTTTTTTCCATTCATACTACTAATGCACCTTTCCTATTTCTTTATAGCTTTGCCACCTCCACCTCCAGCCCAACCTTGTTGTGTCTGGGATGTGCCTGTGCTAGTGCCACCGCCGTGGCCATGCTAGCAGCAGCACCACTGCCCTCACACCAGTGCTGTCTCATAGGGGGTGAACCTCCTTGTACCAGCTACACTCATTGTGCAACTGTGTGACCATCACTACCACCACCTCCTCCTCCACCTGCCATGGACATTGCTTGGGGTCAACACACTTAGGAGGTGAATGCCTCCTAAGCCAACTGGTATGTTTTTATTTTTATTTTTATTATCATATAGTGTTAACAGCGACAACTGCAACCACAACACCATGACCACTGTGACTGTGACATGGCAATCACAATGACACAGTGATGGGGATGGCAATGGTGACATGGTGATGGTGATGGTGACACCAGTCTAGCAGGCTTGGAGGTTATTCTATAGTGTAGTTTACATTACTAGTGTATATTTATCTCTAAGAACCAATAAACTAGTTTTTGATTTGCTTTGAATGAAGATGAGTGTGGGTATGGGTATGGTACCTGGGCCATGATGAACCCTGCATGGTCCTCCTGGACTGCTCCATAGTACTCCACAGTGCTCCACAGTGCTTCACAGCACACCATAGTGCTCCATAGTGCTTCACAGTGCTCCACAGCACACCATAGTTCTCCATAGTGCTCCATAACACTCCATAGTTCTCCACAGCACTCCATAGTAAGGACCCAACTATGGAGCACTGCTCAGAACATACCCTTCACTATGGCCACTATGGCACTATGGGTCACTGTACAGTGCTCCTGTAGTCTACTGTAGCTAATGTATAGTTTGCAGATGTTGTCAAGGGACTCAAAACCTCCCATGCGGTGTTCAAGGCCCTGCATGCATGTCATGAATGGCTGGGGCTTTACGCCCAAGTCCTTCTTCTTAAGAGGGGCCTGGACATACGCTTCGAACTGAACATGCTGCTCAGCACTACAGTTTCAGAGATCCAGCAGATACATGAACGGATCTGTGCCATGGGACCCATCAATCATGACAAGCTCTTCTCCATACTCCTGATCAATGCACTTGGTGATAACTTTAGCCACCTTCAAACATCCTTCCAGACCCTGGCAGACGATCCGGCATTCTCCTCCGACACCCTGATCAAACGAATTGACACCAAAGAGGCTATGATAGCCCACTGATTGGAGCAGCTTCCTAACACTTCTTCCTCTGCCTTTCCTGCCAGTGCCCCCAAGGACAGGTGCAAACTCATTTGTTCAAACTGTAAATGGACTAACCACACCTCAGATTTCTGTATCCTGCCTGGAGGAAAGATGGCTGGCCGGACTATTGAGGAGGCCCACATGGCTCAAAGGGTGGCCCTGGGTAAACCCCCTTGAGGATCAACATCACAAGCACATGTAGCCACAATGGCTGCTGTCAGTGCAGACATGTTGACCACATCAGCGGCATCCCCCTCTGTTAACACCAGCACCACCCCTGCCTCGCAGCCGTCATCCTCAATCGTTGTCAATGGCTTCTCTTACATTCTAGAAAATGCGAGTAATCCTCCCAACAATCAGATCTCCACTCACATTGCTACTGCAAACTCCCTCCTCAATGATGGTGACATGTACGAGTATCACACCTTCCTTGCCTGTGAGGACTAAGGCATGACATGGGTTCAGGTAACACCACGGTTTTCAGTCACAGTTTGTCACGGGTGTGGGTGCGGTTTTGAGATTTCACACCTGAGGCAAAACCACACCCATATCCCATGGGTTACAGTTTTTACTGCTATGGCTTTGTGTTTTTGCTACCAGCTATTTTGTTCTTTTTTTTTGGTTTTTTTTTTGGTTTTTTTTTTTTACTGGTTCCACACATTGACTCTACCTCCAGTCACATGGCATCTTCTCTCATGCTGCCACCATCCCCACCTCAAAACACAAACACCTGGGGTTTTCCAACTGCCACCCCCCTCCCTTGCTTCAAATGCAAGATGGAGGGGGGTTTCTGTCTGCAGTGCCACCAACACCACCCCCTCAAAAACAACTTAAAGAAGTTTTCAAACCACCACCTCAAGATAAGCTTTTTTTTTCTTTTCTTTTTTGTTCTTACTAACAAGTCTTTGACGATGTCAGCCCACTCCTCATGTCCAATGCAAGGTTACAACCATGCCCCCACATCGCCTTGCGTGCCCTCCATCACCCATGCACCCCACTGGCACATCACCTGTGCACCCAACATCTCCCACACGCACACATATCGTCCACCCACATGCACATCACCCACCTGTAATAAGTAGAATATAATAGTAGTTATTACAAAAATAAATTATATTTGACCTCTCTCCCCCTCCCTCACTTCAACTGCAAGTCAGAGGGGGTTGCATCTGTGCACCTGCTGATTGCCCCCCGCTGGCAGATTGCACACCACCCGCCCACATGACACATGATGCCTGCACACCCGCATGATGCCCGCACACTCACACAATGCCTGCACACCTGCACAATGCCTGCACGATGCCCACATGCCCGCATGATGCCTGCACGCCCGCATGATGCTTGCACAATGCCTGCACACCCACATGATGCCTGCATGCCTGCACAACGCCCGCACAATGCCCACACATCCACACAATGCCCACACACCTGCATGACACCCGCATGCCCATACAACACCTGCACACCCACATGATGCCTGCACGATGCCCACATGATGTCCACATGCACGCATGACACACGCACACTGCACACACACCCACCTGTGCACTCGCAGATCGCACGTTTGTGGTTGGGGAGGCCAGGGGATCATGTACTTACATTGTAGTTCCCTTGCATGCCCTTATGGCCATTATTTTTTTTAATATAATTGCTTTTTTTTTACTTCAACCACCCACAGTTTCACAACACCATGAAAAACTGTGATGAAACCATGGTTAAAAAAAACCCCTGAGTCTGCACAGTTTAACTGCACCTGAAACAATTTGGGTGCAGTTTTGACAGGTGCGGGTGCAGGTTTGGGAAATCCCACCTGGGGGTTACCCATGTCACACCCTAGTGAGGACAACCCCTCCATCATTTTGGTCAACTGGGACAACCACTCCATGCCAGTGGATCTCACACAGATCAAGTGTGAGGCCCTTGCTTCCTCCAGCGTGAGATCATCCCCCACTCAGCTGCTCAGTTGCCCCTTCACTTTCAACACTGGTGCCACCTGCCACATCTCACCCAAACATTCTGATTTCTGCTCCCTCAAGGTGATCCCCCCTCATCCTGTCAAAGGACTGGGTGGTGCATGCATCTATGTGGTGGGCATTGGATTGATCGATCTGTGCATAGCAAAAGGACATAAACTTACCGTCCAGAATGTCCTATTCATCCCTGCTTTGACAATCTGACTTATCTTCATACTGTCCCTCAATTGTGGTGGAAACTACACTAGCCATTTCAATGCCACCTCCTGTTGGGTGATGGACAAAGCCGGATCAACGATCGCCCATGGTGTTGTGTCTGATGTGCGAAGCCTATATGTCCTTTCTGCCAATGCCCCACTCATCACACACTCCAAAGCACAAAACACTACAGCCAGTGCACACTATGCAAAGTGGGTACCTGACCTCAAAACCTGGCACCATCGCCTCGGCCACTGCAACCCCCAAACTATTCTTGACATGGCTCAGGGGTCGAATGTTGAAGGTATGCCTACCAACTTATCCACCATTCCTGCCAAATGTGAACACTGTATCCTTGGCAAGCAAACTTGAACCCCTGTACCAAAAGCATGTGAAGGCATGAAAGCCACAAGGAGACTTGAGCATGTGTATGTTGATTTGTGTGGACCCATGTCTGTTCCCTCTCATTCCAGCCATTTGTACTCTATGAATATCATAGATGACTCCTTGAGCTATGTTTGGAGCCTTCCTTTGAGAAGCAAAGATGAATCTGCCCTCACGTTGCAAAACTGGCATCACACTGTCCAAAACCAATTGGGAGATCACCTCAAGATACTCATCACTGACAATGGTGAGCTAGTTTCCAAAACCATCAACAACTGGTGTGCCACTAATGGGATTGAACACCAACTGACTGCCCCCTATACTTCTGTGCAGAATGGAAGAGCGGAACGTCTGCATCAAACCATCCTTGGGAAGGCACGAGCTATGCAATTAGCATGCAATGCTCCCATCAACCTCTGGGACGAATTCTGTGCCACCACTGCCTATCTCACAATGCTCACTTCTTCCAGAACTCTTGAAGGGAAGACACCATTCAAAGTCTGGTTTGGCAAACGCCCATCCTTGGCTCATTTATGCAAAATCGGGTGCCAAGCTTTCTCCCTCATCCCCACAAACAACCCCAAAGTATTCCAATGTTCTGTCCCATGTGTCCTAATTGGGTATGCCCCAAACTCCAAAGTGTACCACCTGTGGAACCCCACGTGTGGGTCCATGTTCAATTCCTATCATGTTTCCTTCATCGAACATCTCGATTCCATTCCCAAAGACTTCATGCCTAACACAATCATTAACACCAATACCATGTTGTCACCTGCTTCTTGGGAGTCCACTGGACATGAATCTGATCATGCCTCCACGCCCCCTTGCTCCCCTGCTCCACCTGCTCCCCTCCCCTTCTCTCCCTCTGCTCCCCCTTCCTCCTCCCCCCCTACTCCCCCTTCCTCCTCCCCTCCTCATTCCTCCCCCCCATCCACTCTATGTCACTCCTCATGAATCAAAATACCATCCTCTTGCCAAGAAACTCATGATGGCAGCATTGATAAATGTCTCGCAGAAACCATATCTGACATCACTGCCTTCACCGCTTGCCACAAGGAGGAGCGTACCTCACGCCAAACAACCCTCAATGACCACACCCACACCTTC
>QLOS01004873.1:0-13214 GCA_003313725.1 Russula sp. MG48 | reverse complement strand
GAGTCGAAGCAAGGTCCGGTCTTGATTAAGAAACTAAGTCAAGCTTAAGGCTTGACTTGGCACAAAGGGGGCTCCTTATATAGGGAGCTACAAGAAGGCACGTGCTAACTACTACCTGAGTCATAACGAGGGTAGTGAGTCAGTCCAAGATCCGAAGCTAAGTATAGTAGTGGAGCGATGGCCACATCGCTCCACATGAGTCACACATGCTCCACAGGTGTCATATCGTACAGTAAGCAGACTGGAGTCAGCACGAGTCACAGGTAAGCAGAGGTAAGCATAGAGGTGTAAGTGTAAGGGAAATCAGTCCGCAGTCCGCAGGGGAGATCGTAACAGTACGCCCTCCCCTAAGGAACAGCTGCCACGCTGTCAGTCAGAGGTGGCTGGCTCACCAGAAAGGGCACGGCCAGCGTCGTTGGCGTCGGGGGAGGACTCAGGCGGGCAGGGGCGCTTGCGGTGCAACATGTGAACGACGCATTCACGGACAGGGAGGGGGCGCTCGTGCATGAAGTGGACATGAGGTGGGATGTGGACGGGGAGCTGGGCGACGACGTCGGTCTGGTGAGTGGCAGGGCGGCCCCGCAGCCAGTAGGACATGGAGGGGAGGATGGGGCGCACGAGGATCTGGTCTAACTTGGGCCCGATGCGCAAATTGATGGCTGCGTCGTGGAGATGCACTTCGACGACACGCAGCTGGTCTCTGAGCACGTGGCGGCGGCGTATTAGGTCAGCGTCCCGGTCCAGCTGGAGGGTGGTGTAATCGGCACGGCACTGAGGGGTGCCCAGGAGGTGATGATACTCCTGCTCGATCTGGGAGTGGAGCTTGTGAACGAGGTGGCGGTAGCGGTGGACCTCCACGGCGACGCCTGCATCGTTGAGGGCTTCGACGAGCCGGTCCACATGGTGGCGGTACTGGTGGTTGCCCTCCAGCGCAGTCATGTCCCAGTCATCTACGTCTGGGAGGTGAGCATCGGGGCGGGGCTTAGCATGGAGGGGCTCAGCGTAAATGGGGGACGTCGTCATCAGACGTCCCAGGATGAGGGGCTCGGCGAGGCGGGTGAAGTGGGCGTAGAAGGTGGCGGGGACTAGTCTGTTGTTGTGATTGGGGACAAGGATATTGTCCCGCTCACCTGCGTTGTCGACAAGTCAATGCCATTGCAGGAGATAACCATCGTAGCCGAGCGCGTTGCCCGACTGACCATGGCCTGGGTTTCCGCTGCTGTTACTGTGGGCGTGTGGAGCTGCTGAGGCGGCGGCAATTCCTCCTTGACTGACGGGGGTGGTGGCGACGTTTGCGTAGCTGCGTCGGCTACTAGAATACGAGGGGGCAGGGACGTCTGCCGGCGGCAGAAAGTGGACGGCGCAGGCAAGGTCATTGTCGGCAGATGGAAGTACGGAAAAGACGGTGGCTCCAAGGGGCGGTGCGGCCCTGAAGCGGGGGTCAGTTGGCGCTGACGGATGAAGTCCAGTCTGGGGGAGCGGAGCGGCAGATACTGAGGGGTTGGCAGGCGCTGAGGGGAGGCTCGAGACGGGGGAGGCGCTCCAGGTGGCATGGCCATCGTCGATCTGGACGGGGGCATTGCAAACTCCGCAGAAGTTGTCCGAGCTGAGTGGGTGGTCTGAGAGGTCTGGGGCAGAGTGGAGGCTGGGGGTGGATGTGCTGCCATGAGCAGGAGAATCTCGTCCAGAATCTGGTCCGCTTGCTCCATTACTGTCGCCGTCGTCACTGGAGCTGCTGTCGCTGATGGTGAATATGCGGGTGGCGAAGGGCGTCGCTGGGCGGCGCGGCAAGTGGTCATCCTCGGTCCTGGGCTCCGTTGGGGATGGCGACGCTGGGGCGGCAATGTTGACGACTTGGAGGGAAGACTGTTGGTTTTTCGGCGAGCCATCGGCGGACATGAGCGGCGAGTAAGCAGGTGGGGGTGAGCTGGGAGTGGTGGAGGTGAGAGAGGGGGATGGGGCTTTGAGGGCGGTCAGGGCGTGTCTTATATAGGCCCCTCTTATCACGGCGGGATTATCTCAGTGGAACTGGTGGACTAAGTTCATGGAGTGTTTCAAGTTCGCCCGAGGTTCCCATGTGTCTTCTGCTGTGGAGTACCCTTTCCATCTGACTCGGTACTGTGGTTGTTTTGTTCTTCCAAATCGGCGGTATTCTAAAATGGCCTCGACTTCGTACTCTGCTTCTCCGTCTATGACGTCAGGAGGTGGTTCTGTGAAGTTTGGGCCATGTTCGCTGGTTTCTACATATGGGGTGAGGAGGCTGGCATGGAAGACGTCATGCACGCGGCGTAGCTTCCACTGTGGGGGGATGGCGAGCTGGTACACTACTGGGGAGAGGACTTTGGTGATAGCGAAGGGACCGTAGCACCGTTGAGCGAGTTTTGCGCTTGGTTGGGTGATGTGGATATTCTTCCCTTCGAGCCAGACCTTTTGTCCTTGGGCAAATGGCTTAAATCGCGCTCCCTTTCTGGAGCTGACAAGGGTCTGGGCGTTGGTGATGGCAGTCTGCGCTGCTTGCCGACCTTCTTGGATGCGGTCTAGGCGTTCTTGGAGTGTCGGCATTTTCTCGGATCTTTGTGGTTGGTGGGCACGTGGCACGTGGCCCATGAGGAGCTGGAAGGGCGCTTGCTTGGTGGTACTGCTGGGCCAGGCGTTGTGAACATACTGGGCAATTGGTAGGAGCGTGGCCCAGTTATTCTGCTGGTGGTTGACATATATGCGGAGGTATTGCTCTAACCATTGGTTGGTGCGTTCGGACTGGCCATCTGTCTGAGGATGGTAGGCTGTGCTGATGTTCTGGTCTATGCCGAGGGACTTGCAGAGTTCTCTCGGAAAGTGTGAGGCAAAGTGGGTTCCTCTGCTGCTGATGATCCTCCGGGGAATGCCGTAGTGGGGGAAGATGTTCTTGGCATAGAGTGTCGCGATTTCTGGGGCTGTCATGAATTCTTTGCAGGGGATGAAGATGGTGGCTTTCGAGCAATCATGGTCTGTTACTGTGAGGATGGCGTCAAACCCATCCGATGGGGGTAGTTTAACGATGAGGTCGAGGGCGACTGTCTCGAAGGGCAGGGCGGTTGGGTTAGTTGTGATGGGCATGAGGGGTGGTGTTGGCTTCGTGGTGTTAGCTTTGGTGGCTTGGCAGGTGGCGCATCCTTTGACGTAGGCGAGGACCGTTTGCTTCATATTGGGCCACCAGTAGTCTTTGGTGATGAGGAGGCACGTTTTTAGGATGCCCGGGTGTCCGGCTGTTGTTGAGTCATGGTAGAGGGAAATTACCCCCCTCCTAAGGTTGTTGTCTGCCACGACAACCAGGCGATTGGTGTGCCACCACCCTCCTCCAGGGCGGCGTTCCAGGGGGTAGGTAGAGGCCCACGTGGCGAGCGTGGATTGGTGATCCTTTTGGGCTGTCAGGGTGCGATCTTCTAGATCTACAGCGGTTGCAGCATTAACGAAGAGGTGTGGGGGCAGGGCAATAACGTCTTCATTGTCGTTTCCTGCGCTATCAAAGTCTGGGCGGCGGGAGAGGGCATCAGCTTTGTTGGTTGCCCCTGGGCGGTGAACTAGGGTGATGTCATAGTCTCCTAGCGTGAGGATATAGCGGGCGATCCTCCAGTTGATTTTCTGGGGGGATCTGTAGTACTGGAGGTTCTTGTGGTCTGTAATGACAAGGACCTGGTGTTGTGCGCCCATGAGGAGATGGCGCCAGTGTTCTAGCCCTCGAATGATGGCCAGGAATTCTCTGTCCCAGATGGGGTAGTTGCGCTTGGTTGCAGTGAATGTCTTGGAGTCATATCCCACTGGTCTGCGACGTCCCTGGGGGTCATACTGGTACAGGATGGCTCCTGTGGCGTTTTGGGAGGCGTCCACTTCGAGTTCATATGGTCGTGCTGGGCTGGGTTGCCAGAGGACAGGGTCACTGGTAACAATATGGATGAGCTTGTCCACCGCGGCTGAGCATTCGTCTGTCCAGATGAAGGGAGTCCCCTTCTTTAGCAGGCTGGTGAGTGGGCGGGCAATTTCTGCGAAGCCTGGGATGAAGGGGTGCTGATACCCTAGCACTCCTAGGGTGGATTGCAGTTGCTTGATGCTGGTGAGGGTGCGGGGCCATTCTTTGATTCCCTTCAGCTTGCTAGACTCGATACGTAGTGATTCCCCGTCAATTACGAGTCCCAGATACTTGACCCTTCGCTGTTCGAAGAGGCATTTTTGCGGTTTGAGGAAGAATGATCCTTCTTCTAGGACATCTAGGAGTTCATGGACGATCCGTCGATGCAGGGCATAGTCCAGGGGCGTGGCAATGAGGATGTCAGCCATGTAGACAAAGATCATCCTGGGGTACTTGAGCTTTAGTGGGCGGAGTAGTCTATCCATGACTCGCTGGAAGGTGCTTGGGGCATTGCACTGCCCGAAGAGCATAACCTGGGGTTCAAAGAGCCCTTGTGGCATTTTGAAGGCTGCCTTCCATTGATCTCCTTCCTTGATGCGCACGTTGTGGTACCCCCAACGGATGTCGAACTTTGTGAACAGGGCGCGTCCCTCTAGATCTCTGGTGAGGATGTTTATATCGGGCAGGGGGTATACATCCCGGATCGTCCAGCTATTTAGCGTGCGGTAGTCCTGGACTGGGCGGAGGGATCCATCCTTCTTTTTGATGAAGAAGAATGGTGCGGCATATGGGGACTTTGACAGTTGGATGTATTCTTTGTCGAGTTGTTCTTTAATCCAGGCGTCGGCGGCGATTAGTTCTTTGGGGTTAAGGGGGTAGACCTTACAGTCTAGCGTTGCTGGGGCGTCTGGTTTGAGTTTTATCGCGTGATCATCCTCTCGGCTGGGAGGAAAGCGCTGTGCTTCTTTCTCTGAGAAGACTCTCCAATGTCGTGCATATTCCCTTGGGACGTCTGCAGCTGTGGGGGCCTTTCGTCCTTGGTGTGCTTGTATTGCCCATTCTTGGGCGATATTAGTTCGGTTGATCTGGAGGATGAGGCTATCTCCTTCCTCCCATCCCATCGCGTCCAGCACGTGTCCTAACATCTGGGCGTAGCGCAGCAGGGTTTTAGGCTGTTCTGGGGCCTTCTTTCCGGTTGTTGTTAGCGAAATTGGCCCTCCTTGGATGGTGCGAGTTGTCCAATTGATGACGGGGTTAAACGCGTGCAGCCAGGGGAAGCCTAGGATGGTTCGGTCTCGTCCCAGGTTGGCCCAGTAAAAGCGCTGGATGTGCTCCTTGCTTCCTTGTTTGATGAGGAGGTTGCAATAGGTGGTTATCCTCCCGCTGCAATTTTCCGATCCATCCACATTGTACAGGAGACGTGGTTGGGGGAGGAGGCGTGGGGTGAGGTGAAGTCGTTTGGCAGTTTTTTGGTCGATGAAATTGTCTGTGGCGCCACTGTCTACTAGTGCTCTTTCTGCAGCCTTCCCATGTATGTTTGAAAAAGTAAAATTGGCATTGACACTATTTCAGTTCGAGACATACATGGTACAGATTCGCGAAGCTTGATCCCAGGCTGATAGATCAAGCTGCTTTAAAAATCCAGATCTTCTTCTATGATCTGATCAAACATGGCAGTGCGCTCTGTGGCATTCATGGAACGTAGCTGGGAAATGAGGTCTGATTGTGATGTCTGGCTGGCGCTGTCTTCTGGCGCAATACTGGGGGCGGCTTCTGTCTCTGTTACCCTTGCTTTGGGTGGTGGTGGTCCTCGTCGCCCTGGCTTCTTACTGCATTGGTACGCTCGGTGGCCCACTTCCTTGCAGTAGAAGCATTTTCACTCGTCCATGAGCTTCTTCTTTTCTGCGATGGTCAGCGGCCCTCCTAGGCGATTGGCGTCAACCTCCATGGGGACAGGGATGTTGTTTCGGTTGGGTTGGGCTGGTGGGGTGGGCCTGGGGATGAAGCGGGGATGCGGCATGAAGCGTGGGGGGTTGGGGTTTGGTCCCAGCATTGCCGTTTTCCGGGCCGTCCTCTGGATCTCCTTGCGTGCTGCTTCCTTCCATCCTTCAATCGTTGTGGGGACCGTGTCCCTATCTAGGATTTTAAGTGCTATTCCTCGGCGCAGGCCTTTGGTGAAGAGGTCTAGCGTTCCTCGTTCATTCGGGGACCATCCTGATGCGAGGACGTAGTGATTGAAGCTGGTGATGTACCCATCGATGTCGTCTCCTTGCATGCACAGCTCTGTGAGCTTTCTGTAGGCCTCTTGTTCTTTGGCCATGTCAGTGAATGCTCTTTTGAAGCTGTCTTCGAATTCTGTCCACAGGACTTCGTCTGTTCGTGCGATGGGGTTGATCTGCCTGGCGACTTTGTTGTTGAGGGCTTTCATCTGGGCATCGCCCCAATCATCGACTTTTGGTCCTCTAATGAGGGATATGGCAAGGGCTACGCGATTGTAGGGGATAGTGACATTCTCCGAGGTACTGTGGAGGATCCTGTAGATATTGAACTCCCTGAGGAAGTTGTCGCTTTTGCTTTGATCCCCTTTGAAGGTGGTGGGCTTATTTCCCGTTGCTCCGTTGTCATTTCTTGGTGGGGCAACTGCAGCCATTACTGGGGCTGCTGGAGGTGCTGGTGGCTGTGGTTGTTGGAGGATGGGTGGTGGTGCGGTTGGCTGGGCTGCTGCGTGGGCGATTTGCAGGAGCTGGGGCGTTTCTTGGGTTTCTGGAAGGAGTGGGTGTGCTCCTTGTAGCGTGGCTACGTCTTGGAGTCCTGTGCTAATGAATTCTTCAAGTGGTGAGATGATCTGAGGGATTGGTGTGGGCTCTTCCCCTTCGCTGGCACTGTGGAAGGTTGAGGAGGCGTGGTCTGGGCTAGCTGGATCTACAGTGATGGGTTCTGGGGATTCTGGTTTGAGCGAGCTATGTCCTAGTCCAGTTTCATTAGCGTGCTTGAGTTCTAGGACTTCGCTTGCACACGTCCAATATTCTCCTTGGTTGTAGGTTATGAGGTACCAGTCGTCGTTGAGGTACTCGATGGGTCTCTCTCTGATGCCTAGCGGGGTGAAGAGGTGAACGTGGTAACACCAGTAGTCGTTTGTGTCGTTCCTTCTCCAGTAGGCTTCTCCTTTGATGTAGCCTGGAAGGTCGTCTTCTCTTCTGATAGGTACTCTTGTTCTATATCCTTGAGAGAGCACAAGTCTGATTTCTTCCAGGGCTGCTTACGAGGGGAGAGGGAAGCCTGCTGTTTCAAAGAAGGCGGTGCAGATGAAGTCTAGTTCCCTACTCTCTAGCTCGCGGATGAGCTGGTCCAGGAGGCGGTGGTGGTGGTTGGGTCCTCTATCGCAGAGGAGGTAACAGTCGTGGCTGTGGCGGAGCGCGTCACCTCTGGCTTGGTCTAGCAGGTGTTGTGTGAATTCTATGGTGTCGCAGAGGGCGTCCGGCGTGATTTCTCTGACTCCAATCAGTCTGCGTTGTCTAGCAGACTCCAGGGTGTTAGTGAGAGTTCGAGGATTGTGAGAGCAGCTTCTAGCAGGTTAAATTCTCCTTGCCACTCTTGGTCGATGTGGCAGAAGACGTCTCTTTCGATAAGGAGGGAAAGGTGCACTTCTGTGGCTCCTCCTTGGCAGGTATGGTGGCAAACGGCGTTGTGGTTATAGATGGCAACGTCCAAGTGGGATCTCCAGCGTTCTATGTGGAGGCGGCGTCTAGCAAGTTCCTGAAGGCGTTCAGCAAAGGCAGTGTCGTCCAGGGCGGTTCCTGTAGACGTGGTAGAAGGAAGCTTGACTTATGTTACGGCTCGAGGGGCCGTGAGCACGACTTGTGCAACGAGGCATGTGGCGAGAGCGAACACGTGCGAGGGCAACGAGCACGTGGTCCTAAGCGAGACACTTTCACTGGTCTCGATGAGGCAAGAGTAAAGCAGACTCTTCAGAGTAGAACGGCTAAGACACAGGCGCTTGTGTCTTCAAGGTTCAAAGCTAAGTCGTTACAGCCGACTTAGAGAGGCGTGAGAGCGAAGCAGGGTAGTGCTGAGCAAGCACTAAGGCCGAGGCAAGGCAGAAGAGGGGCGGTGGGAGCGTCTTAGAGCGGCTAGCTCAGAGAGTCGAAGCAAGGTCCGGTCTTGATTAAGAAACTAAGTCAAGCTTAAGGCTTGACTTGGCGCAAAGGGGGCTCCTTATATAGGGAGCTACAAGAAGGCACGTGCTAACTACTACCTGAGTGTTATGATCTCCCTTGTGGACTGCGGACCGTTTTCCCTTACGCTTACGACCCTATGCTTACCCTTACCCTGTACGTGACTCGGTTTGACTCGCGTTCGCTTACTGTACGATATGACGCCTGTGGAGCGTGCGTGACTCATGTGGAGCGATGTGGCCATCGCTCCACTACTATACTTAGCTCCGGATCTTGGACTGACTTACTACCCCTGTATGACTCAGGTAGTAGTTAGCACATGCCCTTTTGTAGCTCCCTATATAAGGAGCCCCCGTTGCGCCAGTCAAGCCTTAAGCTTGACTTAGTTTCCCAATCGAGACCCGACCTTGCTTCGACTCTCTGAGCCTGCCGCTCTAAGACACTCCCACTGCCCCTCTGCCCCCTGCTTCTGCCTTAGTGCTCGTTCGGCACCGCCTTGCTTGCTCTCACGCCTCTCTAAGTCGGCTGCAACGACTTAGCTTTGAACCTTGAAGTCACAAGCGCCCGTGACTTAGCTGTTCTACTCCGAAGAGTCTGCTTCACTCTGACGTCATCGAGACCACTGAAAGTGTCTCGCTCAGGACCACGTGCTCGTTGCTCTCGCACGTGTCCACTCTTGCCTCACGCCTAGTTGCACAAGTCATGCTCACGGCCCCTCGAGCCGTAACACTGAGTCATAATGAGGGTAGTGAGTCAGTCCAAGATCTGAAGCTAAGTATAGTAGTGGAGCGATGGCCACATCGCTCCACATGAGTCACACATGCTCCACAGGTGTCATATCATACAGTAAGCAGACTGGAGTCAGCACGAGTCACAGGTAAGCAGAGGTAAGCATAGAGGTGTAAGCGTAAGGGAAATCGGTCTGCAGTCCGCAGGGGAGATCGTAACACTTAGACGTCGCCATCTATAACCACAATGCCGTTTGCCACCATACCTGCCAAGGAGGAGCCACAGAAGTACACCTTTCCCTCCGTATCGAGAGAGACGTCTTCTGCCACATCGACCAAGAGTGGCAAGGAGAATTTAACCTGCTAGAAGCTGCCCTCACAATCCTTGAACTCTCACTAACGCCCTGGAGTCTGCTAGACGACACGGATTGATTGGAGTAAGGGAAATCACGCCGGACACCCTTTGCAACGCCATTGAATTCACGCAACACCTGCTAGACCAAGCCAAAGGCGACGCGCTCCGCCACAGTCACGACTGCTACCTCCTCTGTGACCGAAGACCCAACCACCACCACCGCCTCCTAGACCAGCTCATCCGCGAACTAGAAAGCTTCGCGCAGGAACTAAACTTCATCTGTACCGCCTTCTTCAAAATGGCAGGCTTCCCTCTCCCCTCATAAGTAACCCTGGAAGAAATCAGACTTGCGCTCTCTCAAGGATACAGGACAAGAGTACCTATCAGAAGAGAGGACGATCTTCCAGACTACATCAAGGGAGAAGCCCACTGGAGAAGGAACGACACAGACGACTATTGGTGCTACCACGTTCGCCTCTTCACCCCACTAGGCATCAGAGAGAGGCCCATCAAATACCTCAACGACAACTGGTACCTTATAACCTATGATCGAGGAGAGTACTGGACACGCACAAGCGAGGTCCTAGAACTTGAACACGCCAACGAGACCAGACTAGGACACAGCTCACTCAAACCAGAATCCCCAGAACCCATCACTGTAGATCCAGCGAGCCCAGACCGCGCCTCCTCAACCTTCCACAGTGCCAGCGAAGGGGAAGAGCCCACGCCAATCCCTCAGACCATCTCACTGCTTGAAGAATTCATTAGCACAGGACTCCAAAACGTAGCTACACTACAAGGAGCACACCCACTCCTCCCAGAAAACCAAGAAACGCCCCAGCTTCTGCAAATCGCCCACGCAGCAGCCCAGCCAACCGCACCACCACCCATCCTCCAACAACCGCAGCCACCAGCACCTCCAGCAGCCCCAGTAATGGCCACAGTCGCCCCACTGAGAAATGACAACGGAGCAACGGGAAACAAGCCCACTACCTTCGAAGGAGATCGAAGCAAAAGCGACAACTTCCTCAGGGAGTTCAATATCTATAGGATCCTCCACAGCACCTTGGAAAATGTCACCATCCCCTACAACCATGTAGCCCTCGCCATATCCCTCATCAGAGGACCAAAAGTCAACGATTGGGGCGATGCCCAGATGAAAGCCCTCAACAACAAAGTCAGTAGACAGATCAACCCCATCGCGCGCACAGACGAAGTCCTGTGGACAGAGTTCGAAGATAGCTTCAAAAGGGCATTTACTGACACTGCCAAAGAACAAGAGGCCTACAGAAAACTCACAGAGCTGCGCATGCAAGGGGACGACATCGACGGATACATCGCCAGCTTCGATCATTATGTCCTTGCATCAGGGTGGTCCCCAAACGAACGAGGAACGCTAGACCTCTTTACTAAAGGCCTGCGCCGAGGAATAGCGCTTAAAATCCTCAACAGAGACACGGTCCCCACAACAATAGAAGGATGGAAGGAAGCAGCACGTAAAGAGATTCAGAGGACGGCCCGAAAGACAGCAATGCTGGGACCAAACCCCAATCCTCTGCGCTTCACACCACGCCCCCGCTTCGTCCCCAGAACCACCCCCACACCAGTCCGACCCAACCGAAACAACGTCCCTGTCCCCATGGAAGTTGATGCCAACTGCTTAGGGGGACCACTAACCGACGCAGAAAAGAAGAAGCTCATGGACGAGCGAAAGTGCTTCTACTGCAAAGAGGTAGGCCACCAAGCCTATCAGTGCAGCAAGAAGCCAAGGCAACGAGGGCTGCCACCACCCAAGGCAAGAGTAGCAGAAACGGAAGCCGCCTCCAGTATCGCGCCAGAAGACAGCGCCAGTCAGACGTCACAGTCAGACCTCATCTCCCAGCTACATTCCATGAATGCCACAGAGCGCACCGCCATGTTTGATCAGATCATAGAAGAGGATCTGGATTTTTAAAGCAGCTCGATCTATCAGCCTGGGATCGAGCTTCGCGAATCTGTACCATGTATGTCTCAAACCAAAATAGTGTCAATGCCAGTTTTACATTTTCAAACATACATGGGAAGGCTGTGGAAAAGGCGCTGGTAGACAGTGGCGCCACAGACAATTTCATCGATCAGAAGACCGCTAAACGACTCCACCTCACCCCACACTTCCTCCCCCAACCACGCCTTCTGTACAATGTGGACGGATCGGAAAACCGTAGCGGAAGAATAACCACCTACTGTGACCTCCTCATCAAGCAAGGAAGTAAGGAGCATGTCCAACGCTTCTATTGGGCCAATCTAGGATGAGACAGGACCATCCTAGGCTTCCCATGGTTGCATGCATTCAACCCTGCCATTAACTGGACGACTCGCACCATCCAGGAAGGACCGATCTTGCTAACAACAATGGGAAGGAAGGCCTCGGAACAGCCCAAGACCCTACTGCGCTATGCCCAAATGTTAGGACATGCGCTGCATGCCACAGGATGGGAGGAAGGAGACAGTCTCATCCTCCAGATCAACCGAACCAATATCGCCCAAGAATGGGCAATACAGGCACACCAGGAACAGAGGGCTCCCACAGCTGCGGATGTCCCGAAGGAATACGCCCGACACTGGAGAGTTTTCTCAGAAAGAGAGGCACAACGCTTCCCCCCAAGCCGAGAGGACGATCACGCGATCAACCTCAAACCAGACGCCCCAGCAACACTAGACTGCAAGGTCTACCCCCTCAATCCCAAAGAACTAATCGCCGCCGATGCCTGGATCAAGGAACAACTCGACAAGGAATACATCCAGCTATTGAAATCTCCATATGCCGCACCATTCTTCTTCATCAAAAAGAAGGATGGATCCCTCCGCCCGGTCCAGGACTACTGCACATTAAATAGCTGGACAATCCAGGATGTGTACCCCCTGCCTGACATTAACATCCTCACCAGAGAGCTAGAAGGACGCGCCCTCTTCACAAAGTTCGACATCCGCTGGGGATACCACAATGTGCGCATCAAGGAAGGAGATCAATGGAAGGCGGCCTTCAAAATGCCACAAGGACTCTTCGAGCCCCGCGTCATGCTCTTCGGGCAGTGCAATGCCCCAAGCACCTTCCAGCGAGTCATGGACAGACTACTCCGCCCACTAAAGCTCAAATACCCCAGAATGATTTTCGTCTATATGGATGGCATCCTTATCGCCACACCCCTGGACCACGCTCTACACCAACAGATTGTTCACGAGCTCCTAGATGTCCTGGAAGAAGGATCGTTCTTCCTCAAACCACAGAAATGCCTCTTTGAGCAACGAAGGGTCGAGTATTTGGGACTCGTGATCGATGGGGAATCACTACGCATTGAATCTAGCAAACTGAGGGGAATCAAAGAGTGGCCCCGCACCCTCACCAGTGTTAAGCAACTACGATCCACGCTCGGAGTGCTGGGATACCAGCGCCCCTTTATCCCAGGCTTCGCAGAAATCGCCTGCCCACTCACCAGCCTGCTAAAGAAAGGGACCCCCTTCATCTGGACAAACGAATGTTCGGCCGCCGTGGATAAGCTCATCCACATCGTCACCAGCGACCCCGTCCTCTGGCAACCCAGCCCAGCACGACCATACGAACTCGAAGTGGACGCCTCCCAGAACGCCACAGGAGCCATCCTATACCAGTACAACCCCCAGGGGCGTCGCAGACCAGTGGGATATGACTCCAAGACATTTACCGCGACCGAGCGCAACTACCCCATCTGGGACAGAGAGTTCCTCGCCATTATTTGAGGGTTAGAACACTGGCGCCATCTCCTTATGGGCGCACAACACCAGGTCCTCGTTATCACGGACCACAAAAACCTGCAATACTACAGATCCCCCCAGAAAATCAACCGGAGGATCGCCCGCTACATCCTCACGTAGTGTTGCTGCAGCTAAGCCGATGTTTTTTGCTATCTCAGGAAATAAAATAGCTAAAAATCTGAAAATATTTGAGGAGATAGATGAGCTCAGAAGCCGAGGGGTCCTCTGCCAACTCTAAGCGATCCGATGAGCGGTTCCTGAGTTATTTGATTGGCTTTGATTGGCTTGATTTTGAAGCC
>QLOS01004872.1:0-29817 GCA_003313725.1 Russula sp. MG48 | reverse complement strand
AGAGCGCTTCGCGGTCGATCGCGTCGCTGCGTCTGAATATCTTGTCGAGCATGCGCGCCAAGGCGATCTCCTCGTCGCCCTGTCTGTTTTTTTTTTTGGAACGGTCGTCACGTCACGCCGAGTTGGCGGTAAGTTGGGGTGGCCCCGTCAGAGAGGATGTCGGGGTACAACGCGTGTGCGTACCGGCCGGGTTCGTACTCGCTTGAGGCCATCGGCGAGAGTTCACAGTGGATGGTGATCAGGCCCTCGAAGGGCCGCTGGGGCTCCGGACGCACCATCTTCGCGTCTACTTGCGCCAGCACGCTGTGGTTGTGCTCGGTCAGTTAAGGGCAGGTAAAGGCGGGGTGAGACGCGCGCGGACCGTGTTTTGCCTAGAGAGCACTCTACATGGCCAAGCTCGGTACCGAATGAAAGTTCAAGTGGGCGTGCCTCTAGGAATTGTCTGCCGTCGAGGCGGATGTTCTGGTCGAGGGCGGCAAAGAAGAAGTCTTTCTCTGGGATTGAAGGAGATGGTGGGCGCATGAAATTGATTGGTAGAGCGGCCCGGATCGGGAGAAGGCACTTGGGATGATCTGTAACCGTATCAGGTTTGCTCGTCGCCTTGTCATGGCTTATTATCCTGGAAATTACTATCAAAATCGATGTCTCCCCGATTATTACACTCAAAGCCTTTTCAGTGGCACTAATCCTTCCCACGCACGCGTTTATGACATCCCTCAACCCTATGACGATGATCATCACTCTACTAGTCATACATCCATGCATCCTTCCCCTGATCTCCCTCTTTCCTCTTCCCCGGAACAGTATTCCTCACCCCCTGTCATATCTCCCCCATCTCCAGACCGCCATCGTGAACGCTCCCCACAACCACCTCGGTCGCGTTCAGTAACGCCACCACCACCAGAGTGCCCGTCTCCCTCATATCTCGAATTCACCTCGATCCCATCCAAAACGCTCTCAGAGCCCACACGCAAGCTCCTCGTGTTGGACCTCAACGGCACTCTCGTCCTCCGCTCTCCTCGGCCCCCGAAGTCCTCCCGCGGCCAGTACCACCAGTTCCAGCGTCCTGCAACGCGCCGCGTCATGCGCAGGCCGTACCTCACGGCCCTCCGCGCGTATCTCTTTGCCCCCCAGACGCAGGCCTGGCTCGACGTCATGGTATGGAGCTCGGCCCAGCCGCACAGCGTCGAGGATATGGTGCAGCATGCATTTGGCGAGGACCGTGACCGTCTCGTCGCGATATGGGCGCGAGACACGCTCGGGCTCACGGATAACCATTACCGTTCGTCCTCATTCGCTCTCTCGATCCCCACCTCTTTCTAGATGATTAAGAGAAATCACCACCCATTGAGCGCGATCCGTGATAGGAATCATACGGCGATATGATCTTGTTCCCGTTTCCCAGTGCTCTTCTCTTTGACACTTGATTATATGCTAACTACCCTCTCCCCGCACAATAGATCGCAAAGTCCAAACCACCAAAGATCTCGAAAAGCCATGGGAGCATCTGGAATCGCGTCCCCACTCGCACACAATCGCACCTTCCAACTCCCTCCCCCAAGCCCTCTCCGCAGCACCCAAATCCGATCGCTCCCCTCCGCAGCGGGCGACGCGGTCCAGGCACTCGGCCGCGACGACGATCCTGCTGGACGACTCGCACGCCAAGGCGGCACGACAACCCTTCAACCACCTCTGCGTACCCGAATACACGCGCGCGCAGCGCAACGCGGACCTCGCCGCGCTCCAACACGCGCGCATCTCGTCGCGGCTGGCCACACAGCACGGCGGCGGCGGCACAGACGGCCCGATAGATACGAACGGACAAGCCCAGGTGGCCCAGGTCCCGGGAAACAAAAAGCGCAAGCGCACCCAGGAACAGCAGCAGCAGCCGCAGCAGCACGCCGACGCCAACGCCGCCGCGGAGAAGGAAGAGTCGCGGCTGCTCGTCGACGAGACGCTCCTGGCCGTGATCGGCATTTTGCACGCCGCGCGGCTGCAGAGCAGCGTCGCGGGGTGGCTGCGCGCCGGCGCGCTTGTGGCTTCTGCTGGGCGCGAGGGGCTCGAGCGTGAGCAGGGCGCGGTGTGGTTCGAGGATGCCGCTTTAGTGCGCGAGTGGGCGCGGAGGGGGCGCGAGGCGATGCGCGCGCTCGGGTTGGAGGTCCAGCATGGCGTCGAGCCGTAGCCCCCCGGGCGGAGGCTGTTGTTCCTCGCCAGTAACTTTCTTTTTCCGAGAGCACGGCGGCTGGAGGCGGGGAGGTTCGTTCTCGACGTTGCGCGCACAGCGCTCGCTCGTCGGTCTATGATAGACAGGCCTCTGACATGTAGTGCGTGCGTGTATGTACTCTATGTATGTACCGTACGTGCGTGTGTGTAAAGCTGCTCCGACCTACGCCAGCTGATAAGAGCTACCGGGCACCGCCATATCACCATACATGCGGGGCTGATTGCGGGAAGAGCCGCGCGCGCGCGGCCCAGCGGAAGAGGAAGAAGAGGAAGCGGGAAACGGTCTCTCCTCGCCGTCGTCGTCAAGCACGTGTATGTCGAACGTCGGAGGCTGACCCTGCCCAAACACAAACAACAAACATCAATAAGGGCTCGGACGGAGGGTAGGTAGGTAGGTGGGTGTGTGGTCAAACTTACCGAGCGAACGAAGGCCACCAGCCGCTCGCCGTCCGTCAGGACCATGGCGCCCGCCCGACCGGGCACGTCCACCGGCACGCGCGTCTCGAGGAACGGCAGCTCGGACACGACGTCCTCCGCAAAACACCCCGACGACCACCCGCCGCTCCCCTTCGCGCTATGCCGCCGCCTATGCCCGGGCCCGTTGTCGTCGCCGTTGAGGTGGTGGTGGTTGTGGTTGTGGTTGTGGTTGTGGTTGATGCGCAGCTCGGCGGACGTCTGCCGCGGCCGCGCGCGCGCGCGCATGGACGCGCGCCAGACGCGCGCGGCGCTAAAGTCGCGGATGACGAGCTTGTTGTCGCATTCGAGCGATAGCCAGCGTTGGCCTGCGTAGGCCGTTATCCACTGGAACGTGGGGGGAGCGATGACGCGCGCCGCGCTGGGTCCCCACTCTTCCCACGGCACCTCCACCTCCCCTCCCTCTTCCCCCTCCTCCTCCCCCTCCGCGTCCTCCTCCGCGTCCAGTTCCTCGGCTTCCTCGGAGCCCTCTGAACCGTCGGAATCATCGTTTTGGGTTGGGGGGTCGTCGAAGGTGGAGGCGAGGGCGAAGAGCGCGCGGTGGCTGATGGTCGTCACCACCTTCTTCCACTTCGCGTCCGGGCCGCGTTTGCGCAGGAGAAAGGTGATCCCGACGACCATGTCCTCCGGCGCGCTGTGGAACGGGAGCCGAGCCGGTTGCTCTTTCTCTTCCTCTTCTTCTTCCTCCTGCCCCTGCCCCGACTCTTGGTGCCGTTGTCGTCGCTGGACGGCTGCAGCCGCCGCTGCTGCCGTCGTCGTCGTCGTCGGGCGCGGTCGTCGCTCGCAGTGCCGGTCCGTTTGCATGTATGCCGTGTGCACGCGACAGTCTGGGTGGAAGGCGGGCAGCGCGAGCGTGCACACGACGTGGAGGCTCGGCGACGACCGCCCAGAGGCGCCGTCCGTCCCCCCTCCTCCTCCTATTCCTCCTCCGAGCGTCACGCGACAGAGTTCTATGGATGGCGTTTTGCGTTTGAGGAATAAGACGAGGTCGGGGGAGAGCACGGCGAGCGCGCCCTCGTACGTCCCGTTTGGCGCGCGATGGACCTTCATTCGCCCGTGTAGTAGCAGGGTGCCAGGTAAACGAAGAAGAAAAAGACAGCGGACTTACGAGCGTCATCAGCCCTTGTTTCCAATCGACGAGATAGATCGCGTCGCTGTCCGGATTGTCGGGTCGCAGGTCGACCAGGACGAGCACGATGTGGTCCCCGATGATGTCTGCGCGCACATCGAGGAGGTTCACGGGGAGCTGTGTGTGGAGCGGGAGATCGGGCTCCTTCGCCAAAGGGTGTACGCCGCCCGTTTCGAGGCTCATGAATCGGAGCACGGTCGTCGTGGAAGGGTCGTCCGGCCGCCGTAGGCTGACAAATTATTATGGGATGAGAAAACGGAGGCGAAGGGGATGGCCGGAGAGCGCTGTTCACCTGAGGACAGAGACGACCAGGTCGTCCTGTTCGATGGAAAACGCCTGGGTGATCGCGATTGATCCTGGTGGATAGTCGATCTGTTTCCACGTATGCTTTCCTGTACGGAGCGCGTCGCGCAGATCGACATATAGCAGCGCGGGCTGTCGCAGGCCGGTCGGATGACCTTGCCAGTCGACTGCAAAGAGATAATCATCGCAGAGAAAGAATGGACCAAACAAGTCCCGTTCGGCGGGGACCACAAGCCGCGGAGTGGTCAAATATCTCCCGATATCGTTCCACGATGCTTCCCACCGTTCGAGGATCTCCAGCCGGTCGATGATGGAAAGCGCGGGGAGGTCGTGCAGCGGGTCATGAACGCCCGCCAGGCTCGTTTGACACAAGTAGTGCAGCAAAAGGGATCCTTCTACTATGTGATGAAATCTCCTGCAGCAGAGCGTGAGCGCTGCAACATCTTGCGCGTCCAGATAAGAAGCGATCTTTTCGATCAACTCGGTCGAGAGAGAGAGGAACGACATGTCTCGGTAAACCACCCAACGGCGCTAATCGCCTCGCAGCGCAGCAACCAGCAACATGACCACCCGTGACCAAGCGTGGCACGGCGACTGCCGAGAGTAAATTGTATGATTTCCAATTGTATAAAGCTTCTGAACCCGTCCCTGTTGTTCTTGGCGGATTGAAAAATACCTTTAGGCAGTTTTTGGCCTCGAAACTGACAAGGCCACTGCGACAGCAATAAAATCACGGCTCGAATAATGATTCCCTTCAAGTTGTCAAAAGGATCGACTTCGCTTACGTATTTAAGATTGAGTTGTGGGTGCACAAGGCACGCGGCCCGACAAGACCGAGTAGAATAGCCGTCGGCGTGTTCGTCTCATTTGTGTCGCTGTGTCGACGCTGGCCATGTCTCGCCTCCGCCCTTCCCCGACACCGACTGGTCCGCCCCCTACCCATTCTCTGCGCGTTGTTGCCGCTGGAACCCTCTTTCTAACCCACACACTCTCCCTGCCATCACATCCAGGTCCTACACAGACCGTACGCGCTCACGAGTACGTGCGTAGCCGGGGGGGCAGCGCACCCGCGGTTCTCTCTGTCCTGTCTCAGCTACACGCAGACAAATGCTGGCTAGTCGCAAGCTTGGGCAGCTCGCAGGAGGCACGCGGTCTTGCGCGTGAGCTCGAAGCCGAAGGCGTGAGCACGCGGTACTGTAAGGTCTGGGAAGGTGCCGGTGTGCCAGCTGCATGGATCCTCCACGCAGGTGGGTGTTTATCGCTTTCTGCGCTAGAGGGAGGCGGAACTTACTTGTAGTTCTCCCCTCTAGGCGATACTGGTAGCCAGTCTGTCATCAACCATAATCCACTTCCAGACATCCCACACGAAGAGTTCGTCTCGCTTCTGGGACCTTTGCTTGTTCCCGAGCACTACCCTTCTCCAGAAATGCCCTTGGCGTCCCCTCCCCTCTCCCCGCCCCCACTGTCGCCAGTCAGCAGCGCACCGTTCCAGTGGATACATTTTGAGGGGCGGTCTGTCAAGACGACGTTGAACAACCTTCAAGGGGTAGACAGTCTCGCACGCGACCGACGCTGGCGCTCACAGTGCGTATTTAGCATAGACGTCGGCCGCCGCTTGAAGCAAGGAGTTGAGGCAGTACGTGCTTTTCCCCCGTCTGCGAGTTTAACTGACATCGCACGAGCACAGCTCATCCCCCACGCCGATGTGGTTTTCCTCAACCGAACCTACGCTCAAGCTCAATCCCCCGCCTATGCCAACGCTCCACGAGCATTTCTACTCGCACTCACGCGTCTCGCGCCATCACACGCGCTGCTCGTCGCCTACTGGGGCGCAGACGGTGCCGCAGCACTTTCCGTGCCAACGCGCGAGTATTTCCAGTCTTCGGGGTGGACGGCGCCCCCTACGCCCGCGAGTACCGCCTCTCCCTCCTCCTCTTCAACCATCTCTGGCTCCACCAACGCCACCCCGTCTGCCCCACGCCGCGCGCGCGTTGGCAGCGGCGCCGAGGAAGCGGAGAGCGTGCGCACTGGGAGCGGCTTCTGGGCCGCAGGCCACGACAGCAGTCACGGGAGCAGCGCATTTTCTGCTTCGCAGCTGCTCCAGCTGACTTCGCCGCCGGCAGACGACTCGGGGGACGACTCGGACGGCACGGAGATCGCGGCGGGCTCTAGCAACGAAGGGTCGAGCGCTGCCGCGCGCGCGGCGGCGGTTCTTACGCGGGGGCAGCAGCCATCGCAGCAGCAGCAACAGCAGCAGCAGACGCAGACGCAGCAGCAGCAGCAACAACAGCAGCAACAGCGGCAGCGTACGGACGACGCAGGGGCACAGGATGCGTTCATCGCGGGGATGATCTACGCGCTAAGTCGCCGGCTACTCCCCGGCGCGCCGTACACGCCCGGTCTCGCAGGCGTGGTGCAGGCGCAGCGGTCCGAGGCCGGGCGGTGGAAACTCGATGAATGTCTCAGGTGCGCGCGCGCGAGGGGGTGCAGCAGTTTGAATGGGTCGCTAATGGACACGTGCGGTATACCAGGTTCGCGACAGAACTTGCTGGGCGCAAGGCACGTCGGCGCGCGTGGGATGGGCTGGGCGAGGAGATGGCTCGGGCAGGGTGGTTCGACGGCTAGACAAAGGGTGCAGACGCAAAAAGGGCGCGTTTTCGTGCATCCGTGGACTTGCTTGAAACATCAACCAACGAGAGCCAAATTACGACGACCGTAACGAAACGACTCGTAACATGATGATGACGACCAAACAAAACCCTTTTTTTCTCGGTGTAGTCACATCACAAACGTATATACGCCTCTACCTACACACAAAATCCCTTCCTCGCGATTCGATACCCAGTCGGAGACACCTGTAGAATACACTTGAAATATACTACTTCCTCTTACTACTTCCTTTAATAATCACTTGAACAGGAAACAAACCTGAACCAGAGCCTCTCGGTTATGCCACGGTCACGATTCAGGTCAACCCGATAACCACTCCTTCAAGTTTCCCTTCGGCTCTACCAGCTCGACGGGCCGAACGTCCCGCCCTCCGGTACTGTCTTGGCTGGCAAACCAGCCCAATCCGCGGTCTTCGTGTAGACCGTATTTCCCCACCAGTTCTGAATGCTGTTCATGCCGATGGTACCATTCTTTGGATACAGTAGGGCAAAGAAGATCACAATGGCACCGATGGCATAACCTGCATTCAATCCAGCGGACAACACATCTGGAGAAAGCAAAGCGCGTGATCAGGAACTATTGTTTGAGGTTTGTCAGGCGGAAAGAAAGCTAATCACAGTTGTACTTTAACCACCAGAGCATGTGGCGGCGACGGATGACGTAGTTGAACAGGAAGCAGATGAACACCCAAGCCACGTAGTTGATCGGCGTTGCAGGCGGCATCGCGGTTATGACGGAAAAGATGACCGGTAAGTTGAGGTACTTTAGAAATTTCATCCTAAATTTCTTGTGCAGAGCCCACTGGATAAGAGGTAAAACCGCGCCGGCCAGGAAGGAGAAGACGAGACCATAGTAGAGTTGACCATGCGAGAACAGACGCCGTGGTCCAATAACACCCCACTATGACCAAATATTAACGACTGAACCAGACAAAACGTCAACAAGGACAGTGACCTACAATAATAGATGCAGTGCTGAATACAGTGATGATAGGGCAAGTGAAGTTGTCTGTTTGATGAGGACTGCAAATGTCTTCGATGTGGGAGAACATCCATGTTTGCACACCAAGTTGCACAGTGCCGGCAACAACGGTACCGACGATCTGGCAGAAGAACATCGGGCGGTGCGGGATCTTCATGTAGTGGCCAAGTTTCAAGTCACTAGTGAATGTTAATGCCTGCTCCAGGGTAATGGTGCCCCATGTCTTGAACATCATCATCGCAATTGGGCGGCCAGGCAGGGCATATCCGATGATGAGCTCTGTAATCACATTAAGTCCGACATCAAAGGTCGTAACGGCCGCAATCACACCAATCGGGATAGTGTACACGAGCGCTGAGTAAGGATGTCAATTGGAAAGAAAACATTATAAGCAAGGAAGTCGCACAGATCAAGAGGACAAGAACGAAAGCCCACACAGGTAATTCCGTATCCCACCTCTCGATGGTAGACACACCAAACGCGAACGTGGTCACTGCGAATGATTTCAGAATACAGGCACATTTGACCTTTATGATTGATAAACGCACTGAAGATGAAGAGATACCACCAATCGGGGACCTCCTTATAAACAGACATCAGACGAGCGTGGATATCAGGCTGGTCCGAGAGCGAGCGACGACTTTGAGTCAAGATCTGCTTGCTGTTGTAGAGAAGGGTGTGCATGAGGACTGCGGTGATTGACGCGAATGAGAGACCACAAGTCATGACAAATGACGTAGAAACGAAGACAGGGCTGTAAGACTGATATGCCTGGAGGTTGAACGAGCCATCTGCGTTGATGATCCGGGAGACATTGTATATATTCCCTGTGTTATCGAAGGACTGCGAGGATAGCAGGGGTAGGTAAGCACTGTACCAAACGTTAGAATACTGCGTGGGTATGCTCAGAAATAAAATAAAATAATGAAAGAAGAAATGAGGACCAACATAGAGGATAGGGACGAGGATCCAGTAGAAGAACAAGAGGGCAATGCCAACGTTGGCAGCGGCCCACCATGGGACAAGAAGTGGGGAGCCAAGGAAGGCGGTAATTACACCCCAGTCGAATGTTATGAGACCCATACCCAGGCCGTGAGTGACACCGAAAATTTGGTTGACCTTGACATTGTTGGGGGCGATCCAGCAGACCCATGAGAAGGTCGACAAGGCAGTGAACAGGTAGGATGGCAAGAAGTCTAAGATGAAACGAATTATGAGAAGGGTCAAGACGAAAATACGGAGAAAGAACTCGAAAGCTGACTGTAGAAGAAGTAGCCGATGGAGACATAAGTGAAGAAACCCTCTCGGGCAATATGTCGGCCTCGAGTACCCGCTGTCTCTTGTGCGTGCAATGTGTTGAAGAGCGCAGCGACGGAGAGGTTCTCGGGCCAAATCATAGACGGTGGTGCGACGAGGATGCGCTTGAAAATGCCACCAATGGAGAAGCCGATCAGCTGGGTTGACATGACCAACAGCCACTGGTCTGTTTTTGGTGAAGAAACCGATCAATAGATGGAAATGGAATTCATTTGCAGATCAAACGTACACACAAAGTTGGGGTGTTGATTATAGAGGACCCTCTGAACACCAATGATGTAGGTCTGAAGGTGGTGTAAGAATCACGGAAAATATATTGCCGAATTTGGCACCCACAGCGTATGCAGATTCCCTGCCGACATTGGCCATGGTCGCGATGATGACGTGCTCCTTAATCGTGAACGGTCCAGGGTTGAGGGACATGCCAAAGAGAGAAATATTAGGCAAATAGCGAGCCCATGCTTTGCAGATAGGGTATGTAAGCAGCAGGGGGACAAACTGTTTAAACGAGTCGGATCAGCACGAGGAAAACAGTTTCAATGGTCAATGAAGACGAGCCCCGGAAAGCTGAACGGTAGGATATCTGAAGTCGAATAACTGGTTGACACCAGGGATAAGGACAGCCCAAATGATGCCAACGACCCAAGCACGGAAAGTAGACGAGGGCATCATCGGATCATCAGTGTTGGCGACCGCAGATCGAACTTCAGCGTACGGAGAATCATCTTGAAATATCGACCCAGTGGGATCGAAGTTAGGATCGTCATAGTCGTCGAAATCCATTCTCTGCCCATGACCGAGTTAGTTGGGTCATGTGAATCAACGAGAGAAATAGAACCGACGTCGACCTTCTCGAGGTGCTCGGGGTCACGCCTCTCGGGATTGACAGACCTCGTCTCGTCTTCGAAGAGGGACATGGTAAACTTCGCCGGAGATCACTGCGAGGAGTAGATACAGCCAGCAGTCTTGTCTGGCTTAGCACAGGAAGGGAGCAGAGAGGCAGGGTTGGAAGACTGGTCTGATTACGGAGTTTATATGCAAGGAGGGTGAATTCCCATGGACAGCCATTTAAACGCAGACGAGCTGATTGCCTCAAAGCGGACACAGTAATGCCCTCCATTCTCCCAGGTGCGGCCGCGGATCTAGAACCGATACGTATGGGTCAAGGTGAGGATTCGTCCGGGCTTACAAGCTGACCTCTGACCCGTGAGAAGCCGAGGGGGCTCTTTAGGTTCTTATAGATTCCGGTCAAAAGGCCCAGGTCAAAGCAGTTGCTATCATATTTAATAAGATCACCGCTCCTCCATCTGTCCTACCCATCGGCGAGGACGCCGAGCTCTGCGGGGTAGTCATTGCATCGCAGCTGCGGATGTCTCCCCCTTGGGTTGGACAAATTCAAGAGATGTACCGGGCTACAGGTGCACACACTTGTGACAGGTGGTGGTGGTGGTCTGGTACTAGTAAACGTTTCGCGAGGAATTATTCTAGACGGGGCAGGGGACGGGAAGTGTGGAAAGGGAGCGGCACCAGTTGCTTTGCGGGACGATGCTGTACGCGCACCGGCATTGCCCTCGGGTAGGTACAGTACCACAGGAAATCGACATTACTACGACTTGGGAAATGTTAAACAATCGAACACCCCTGCACCTACAGCACAAGCCATATCCGTGGACCGGGGATGCAGCACGAGCGCGATGTGCGTGTATGTTGTGCCTAGGCAGACATAAGTAATTCTGACGACGCCATGCGCTGTACTGATAGCCTCGCGTTTTGGTGGGTTTAGTCAGTCTGTCGGGCTGACACAGATGTGGGAAATAGAACCAGGAATGGTCATGGGAACCTAAATTAGGGGTCTCAGTATAAAAAGTTCCACATTGGATACTTGTGGGTGGATGTTTGCTACACTTTTCTGGGGGGCAGAAGGCGATTTGTTTACAGTACTCCAACCAGGAGCCGAGCAAAGGTGGTGTCATCCAGGTGTGGGAAAATACCGCTCCCGCAGCAGCGGTAATCATGAGGGAGGAATAATCAAGAACTGCAGCCAGGAATGAATTGCTGATTTATTGGAAGTCATTTGAAGAAGAGGGAGATGTAAGAAGCATGGCGGAAAGACTCTCATTTCCGAAAAAGGAATCAACATCACTCATCTGAGCCGTTTGAACTCCGTCCGGACTTGCCCGGGTGATCTGAGTACTGTACTAACAGTATCATCAGAACGACAATTCTGATGTCGAGGCTGATGGTAAAATTGTTTCACACATCTGACTTCAAATCCAACGATCCGCGGGGCCTTCAGGGCTTCTCGTTGTTTTTCGGCGCATGACCCGACTGAATGATCCCCGGCGACTAGCACGGCAGCCTGACCGAGCGGTCTATGTACGCACCAAACTTCTCGGCGATGGCACAGGAAGTGATGACCCCCCTCTAACATAACGTTCCAAACCCCCCGTCCGCAGGGGCGCTACACGCACACGGCAATTGCGATTCGGATTGGAGCGGAGAAGGGAGGAGACAGTGATTAAGAACAGGACATACCGTTAAGCCACAGTACGACATAATTACGATCGCGCGCCCGCGCGCACGCAGACACTCGACCCCATCATCAGTAACCTCCGGAGAGCCCAAGCCTGCGCCAAGGGGGAAAGCGGGGGAGAAACAACTCTCTCCCTTATGCTTTACCAGCTCGACGGGCCGAACGTTCCGCCCTGTGGGATCGTCTTGTACGACACGCCAATGTAGTCGGCAGTTTTGGTGTAGACGGTATTGCCCCACTATATCGGAATATTGTTCAGGCCGATCGAACCACTCTTCGGGTACTGCAGAACAAAGAAGAGGACGAGAGTTCAGATGGCATAACCGGCCTCCAAACCAGCGGACAAAACATCTACAGAAGCCAAGCGCGCAGTCAGAAACCATGGGCTTCGGCAGGTGTAGAGAAACCTAATCGCAAATTATATTTTGACCACCAGCCATAGTGACTGCAACGAATGACGTAGTTGAACAGGATGGAGATGAGCGCACAAGACATGAAGTTCAACGGCATCGCAGGCGGTATGGTGCCTGTGCCGCTGAAGATAATGGGGGAATTGAGGTATTGTAGAAAACCAATCATAAACTTCTTGTGCAGTCCACTGGGCGAGCGGGGCGATCGCATCAGCCAGGGAGAAAGAGACAGGGCCGTAGTAGCGTTGACCATGCGAGAAGAGTCGTTGAGGTCCAATGACACCCCACTAGGGTTATAACATCAGCAAAATCCCAAGAACAGCGATTTACACTGATAGACGTGGTACCGAATACGGTGGTAGAAGGACAGATGAAGCCCTCTTTTTGATTAGGGGAGCAAATGTCTTCGATGTTGGAGAGCACCCATGACTGCACACCGAGCTGCACAGTGCCGGCCACGACGGTCGCAACGACCTGGCAGACAAACATGGAACGGTTGCGGTAGCGTCGTGTAATGACTAAGTTTGAAGTCACAAGTGAATCCTAATGCCTAAGTCATGGTAATGTAACCCCGCGCCTTGAACATCGTCATCGCGATTGGGTGGCCAGGCAGACCATATCCAATAATGAGCCCCGTGATTAGTTAAGTCCAACTTGTTGGTTCGTAATAGACTGGATCACGCCAATGGGGACTGTGTACACGAACGCTGGACGCAGGAATGTCAATAGGCAAGCAAAGATTCAAGACAGTCTAGCAGACGCACAGATGAGGAGGGCAAGCACGAAAGCCCAGACAGGGAACTGTGTTTCCCACACCTCAATGGCAACGATACCGAACAAGAACATGGTCACTGCGAAGGACGTTAGCATACAGACGTGTTTACGGACATCTCGACGATCACAGGACGTCACGAGACATGTCGCTGTAGACACGTGACGGACGCGTTCCTCACTCGTCAGCCTCACCTCAGTTCCTTCTCCCTCTATCGGTACTGAGGTCACCAGATTTTTATAGGACAGAAGATGGAGAGCTCCCTGTACACGGACACGAGTATGGATATCAGGCTGCCCGGAGAGCGAGCAACGGGCCCGAATCCAGATCTGCTTACGATAGTGGAGAAAGGTATGTGTGAGGGTGGCGGTGATCGATGCGAACAAGAGACGGTAAGAGATGGCAAAGGTGACAGAAAGGAAAAAACGGCTGTAAGCAGCCTGGATGTTGAACGAGGAATCGGCATTGATGATCCGAGAGACATTCCCCTGTTATCGAAGGAGTGCGAGGACACCAAGGGCAGGTAAGCGCCGTACCATACATTGGTGCACTATATGCGTGTGTTCAGAAAAGAAGAATAGGATGAAAGAAGAAATGAGGACACGTAGAGAATAGGGACAAGGAACCAGTAGAAGAACACGATAACGGCGCCAAAGTTGGCAACAGCCCAGAATGAGATGGGAAGGGGTGATCCGTTGAAGGCAATTTGACCCCAGTCGAAGGTTAGGAGACCCATAGCCAAGCCGTGAGTGACACCGAGCATTTGGTTGACCTTGACATTGTTGGGAGCGATCCAGCAGACCCATGAAAAGATGGAGAGGGCAGTAAAGAGGTAGGAGGGAAAGAAATCTGACATGAAACGAATCGTAAGAAAAGTAAAGTTGCCAGGACGCAGAGAGAAAGCTGACTGTAGAAGTAGCCAATGAAGACGTAGGTGAAGAAGCGCTCACGAAATATACCACCGCGGGCATGAGTACCCACTGTCTCCTGTGCGTGCGACGGCAAGGTTGCCATGCCAAATCATAGACGGTGGTGCGACGAGAATGCCGCCGATCGAGAAGCCAATCAGCTGGGTCGATATGATCAACAGCCATTGGTCTGTTTCTGGGAATGAAATAATGCAAATTTTAAGGCTATCTGCAGGTAAACGTACATCCAAGGTGTTGGTGACCGCAGATCAGTCTTCCTGGTGAGGAGATTCATCTTCAAGTTAGCATTTCAGTGGAATCGAATGTAGGGTCGTCATAGTTGTCTAAATCGACGCATGGCTGAGTTAGAGGGGGGTCACCAGAATCAATGAGAGAAATTGAACCGATGGTCACGTGTCTCAGCCCCAATTATGGTTCGTCTCTTACCCAATGACGACTGGTGACAGCACCTCGGTACTTCCACATACATTTGTACCCGGGCCGTTACTAGTACGCCATGGATCTTCCTCATACTTTTCTTTCTCTCTCTTCGTTTATTCTAGGCTTCCTTTGCGGTGTATATTCTCACGCATAACTTGAAATCACGTATTCGCCAATCCTAGCTGTTTCCCGTGGCTTCCTACGTAAGTTATCTTCTCCAAGTCCGCGCGAACTGGTACATCCTGTGTATCTTTCACTCACAGAAACACTTCGAGGGTCCGACTAAGATTTTCTTCCAATTATTCCTATTCACTCCTCGCTTACTGAAACACTCTCCACAATCCATTGCGCCCTGAGTCTACATGCCCACCTCTATGCTTCTTACTAGGAACGCGTGAAGACCCCTCCGGTTGACATACCATCCTCTTTCCCACGAATTGAATATTGAGCGGCGGAAGAGTCAAGAACAAGGGATCCATGCCGTGCACGCCGTAAGCCTTTATATGGGGTGACCGGTGACGAACGACTAAATGTATTACAGGCGACGGCCCGGGACAAAGGATGGGTCTGCCATCACGCCCCCATTCGCAAATGATGCTATCACGCACAATGCACCAACAATACGCGAGGTGAGGGTAGTTCCTGTTGCATCGGATCCAATGCGGGGGTTTTTCCACAAGGACGAAGGGCACCTTGCCACGCAGCCACCCCGAGCAGCGGGTGTGCTGTAACTTAATTCTCAGGATGCCAAAGGCCATCCCTATGCAGATATAAGAGCCCCAACAGCATTCCTGACGCTACTCAGGGTTTACAGTCCTCTTTCGACTACCCGGCAGCTCTGCAAGTGTTTTCCAGTTCAACTGGAGATGTACTTCTTCCTCGCTTTCATCCTCGCTGCTACTCTTCCCTTCATTTCCGCAGCGAACCCGCTAGCTAATCCCCTTGCTTCTAGCGGTATTGGTGTCCCCATCGCCAAGCGCAGCGGCGTTCGAAATGGCGTTGTTGATACCCCCAAATTACAGAGCATGATCAGACACTCTGTCGCGTAGGCACCCACCAGTTTCGCAAGTTGTTCTGGCGACTCATCACCTGTCACACCCGCAGAAAGATTGAGAAAGGCCTTATGGCATACGAGAGAAACACTGGCGTCCAACACCCCCTTGCCGGGGGTATTAAGAAGCCGGAAAAGCGCGACACTGGCAGCGAACCGCTAACGAACAACGACGCCATTGTGTGGTATGGTACCATCTCCGTCGGCACACCAGCCGTGTCTCTCACCGGCAAGATGTTCCTATTTGCTGATCGAAACCACCCCCTTAACGTCAGTCCAATACAGTGGACTTTGATACTGGCAGCAGCGACCTCTTCGTGCCCTCATCGAGCTGTGGTTCGACCTGCTCAGGGCATACAGCGTATGACCCGGATGCCAGCTCTACCTCGCAGGATCTTGGTAGGAGACTCCGCCTTACATTTGGGAGTGGCTCCGTCAGGGTCGAGACATATACCGATGTCATTAACATCACTGGCCTGACTGTATGAAGCGTCACTTTCTCTCCACCTGTCAAGTGCTGACATGCCGCACCATAGGTCTATACGACACTTGGGGCTGCAACCCGGTATTCTAGGGGCCTTCAAATCGGCCAATTCCCGCCAGACGGCCTGATGGGCATGGGATTTCAGTCCATATCGAACTATAATGCACCCCCGCCATTCCAGAGTCTTATCTCCGAGGGTGCCGTAACCTCTCCCGTCTTCGCTTTCAAGCTTGGTACTTCTGGCTCTGAACTCTATCTCGGTGGTACCAACAGTGACCTTTATACTGGCGACTTTACCTGGGTCCCCTTGACCAATAAGGTTTGTTGTGATCTGAAGGCATTGCTCCCTCACAGCGGATGTTTATACTACCTACCTTGTCGGCCAGGGTTTCTGGCAAGCATCTTTCAATAGCATCTCTGTGAACGGGAACATTGTAGTGGGAAGCACTGCGGCGATCTTCGATACGGGCACTACCCACATTCTTGGTAGTGCCGACAGCATCGCAAAATTTTTCGAGGCGATCGGCGGTGCTAAGTCTGCACCCGAGCTTGGCACCGGCATCTACACGAGTACGTTGTGTTATGTTACTAGCCGGCATATCTACGTACGGACTGATCTTCTACTTAGTCCCGTGCAACTTCAACACTCCCATCTCTATCGACGTTGGGGGCAGGACGATCAGCATTTTCGCGGCTTCATTCAATCGAGGACCTGTCTTCCCGGGCTCAAGTACTTGTGTCGCTGGTGTGAGTGCGCATCCGTCTCTCACCGGTCGTGAGTTGATCCGTCACTCCATGTGAACCAAGCTGACCATGATGCAGAGTTCTGGATCCTTGGTGATGTCTTCCTTCGGAATGTCTACACCGCATGGGATGTCGGCAATGGCCGCATCGGTTTTGCTACGCTCGCCTGACTCGTCCACAATACCCTCATGGCGTGTATTTTTTTTTATTTATGCTTATGTTGTATCTAATCTTTTTTGTAGACCCGTAAGCCGTAATTTCACATCGCTGACCTATCAACCTGTCTTGCTGACCCTCCAAGTTTCGCTGAAGACGTGGATGACGCAGGGGTCTTCGGAACCGTCAAAGGAATTGGTGATGGACGTTTCACGTTCGGTCGATGGGATAGTATGATATTAAAGCAGCAGAGATCGCTATACTTTGTAGGAGTAGCACAGGCGCCCCATGAGTTACAAATCTCTCCGTCCCGGTCCTTACTTGAATGGGCGATGAGGCGCAATGGGTGAGCTAGTGGTTTGCAGGGCCCGGCTAGGCCCAAAAGCCCCGGCTTAGGCCTTGGCTTAGGAGGGCTAGGACTTTCCTAGACATCGAGTTGAGCCCAGGTGGAGGGCTCAGGCTTAGGCCGCGACTCGAGGGGGAAAACATGTTGAAGTGCACACGAGGAGCGCATGTATGAGTACGAGAGGATAGAACCAAAGGGTCCTAGATGGGCGGAACAGACGGGCCAAGACATAAGGAGCTCCGCAGCAGCAGAGACACGGAAGAGGTGGTGATGGAAGGAATAGCTGAGATCGTAGCGAGAAACAAGAGAGCGAAGACGAGGAAGAAAGTGAGGCTCAAGCCATTTTGATGAGGAGCGTCCGACAGCACATTGGCACGGATTTGACACAGCCGTGGTCAAAGAGTTTTTGAAGTAGAGAAAGGGAAATCACACTAGAGCGTTCCGAGAACAGAGGGGGAGTGAATAACACGCACTGAACTGCCTTGTAGCAGAGCTTCTACCATAGTTCATATACATGTGAACATGCCAAGAATTGGAATGGCCTGTCAGGGAACACAGTGATGTAACGAGAGAACGAGATGTCAGGTGCAGGATCACGACTCAAAAACTATATGGAAAGGAATGACCAGGGGCCTTTTGAAATGTCGAGCGACGTTGACCAAGCGAGAGAAAGGGGTGCTAGGACGCATCTGATGACCGAGGATGGCCTGTATGAGACATGTTCAGATGGCAATGTTCAAGAGAATAGATAACAACGATCGACTGGGAGAGGAAAGAGGAGAACTATACATCGGCATTGGCATCCTTGACACCCTGAGCAGGTAACCAGCGCGCACGGAGATGACACCGGCCCTCAAGCATATGCGTACTCTCGAGTCTGCAAGGTCGCTAGCAAGGAGTTGTGCGGAAGACAGAAGGCGGGGAGGACAGGCGCACGGTGGAGGCGGCGATGCCTGGTGGGACGTACAATTCGACGATAGAAAGGGAGTTAGGGCAGTACAACATACCATGAAAGTATTGCATGTGGTAGCTGTCGTACGTACGTGAATCAGAAATAAGGGTAAAAAGATATACAGGAGAGAAAGTGGGACACTGTCACACTGTTGTGTAGGTGTCAGGGAGGGAAGACTATTGGGTAGAATGGTGCACACCACTTGTATGTGGAGAATTTCATGCTGAGCTAGACTTTCCCCGTTCCTATGCAGGCGCAGAGGAGACAGAGGCCAACTTTGGTGTGGCCGGAGCCGGGGACGAGGCGCGGGATGGAAAGGTCGAACACATCGTGCGGGGGGATTAACGGAGCAACTAGAAGGGCTTTAAAGCTGTAAAATAAATGGCTGAAGAGCTTAGGCTTTCAGTACCGGGGGTATGACTGGAAAGCGAAGATAAAAACCTGGTGAATAGGGATAGAAGGTAGAAAGCTAACATTGAGAGGGAAGGACAGAGAGCGATGGAGAAATCTCGGGGGTGTTCTTCAGAGGGTTGGACGCTTGACAGATGCAGGGTGCTTTAGGGTTACAGCAACGACTCGTTGCCGCCGAACGTACAGAAGATGAAGAGATACCACCAATCGGGGACTACCTTATAAACAGACATGAGACGAGCGTGGATATCAGGCTGATCCGAGAGCGAGCGATGACTTTGAGTCAAGATCTGCTTGCTGTGGTAGAGAAGGGTATGCATGAGGACGGCGGTGATTGACGCGAACGAGAGGCCGTAAGACATGACAAATGACGCGGAGACGAAGAGGGGGCTGTAGGACTGATATGCCTGAAGGTTGAACGAGCCATCGGCGGGGTGATCCGGGAGACATTATTGGAATACTGGGTGGGTACACTCAGAGTTGTGAAATTAAATGAAAGAAGTGAGGACTAGCATATAGGATATGGAGGAGGAACCAGGAGAAGACCACGATGGCGACGCCAACATTCAGTTGGCAGTGGCCCACCATGGGTAGACCAGGGTAAACAAGGGGGGAGAAATTGAGGGTGGTCATTTGACCCCAGTCGAATGTTATAAGACCCATACGCAGGCCATGAGTGACGCCGAACAACTGGTTGACCTTGACATTGTTGGGGGCGATCCAGCAGACCCATGAGAAGGTTGAGACGGCGGTGAAGAAATAGGACGGCAAGAAGTCTAAGATGAAACAAATTATGAGAAGGATGAAGATGACAATACAGAAAAAGAACTTAGAAGCTGACTGTAGAAGGGGCCGACGAAGACGTAGGTGAAGAAGCGCTCGCGGGAAATACCACCGCGGCGTTGAGTACCCGTTGTCTCCTGTGCGTGCAGCGTGTTGAAGAGCATGGCGACGACGAGGTTGCCAGGTCAAATCATAGACGGTGGTGCGACGAGAATGCCACCGATCGAGAAGCCAATCAGCTGGGTCAACATGACATACAGCCATTGGTCTGTCTTGGGGGATGAACCGATCAAAAAATGGAAGTTGAAAGGTGTCCGCAGGTAAGCCTACATCCACAATTGGTATGCTGATAATAGAAGACCCTCTGGACAGCAATAACGCCGATCCATATGTGGTATGAGAAATACCACAAATAGCGTTGACATGATTTGCTAGATTCGGCACCCACGGCGTATGCAGCGTTATCCCCGACCTTGGCCATTATCGCGATGATGACGTGCTCCTCAATTGAACGGTCCAGGTTTGGGGAGATGCAGAAGAGAGAAACCTTGGGTAAATAGCGAGCCCATGCTTTGCAGATGGGGAAAGTGAGAAGTTGAGGGACGATCTGAGCACGAGAGAAAATGTTTATTGCTTAAACGATCATTGAACACGAGCGGAAGAAATCTCAGGAGAAGGGTATCTGAAGTAGAACTTGAAGAACTGATTGACGGAAGAGATAAGGACAGACCAAATGAGACCAAGAACCCAAGCGCAAAAAATATATGAAGGCATCGTGGGATCGTCCGTGTTGGCGACCGTAGATCAGCCTTCGTGGCAAGGAGATTCGTCTTCAAGTAGCGTTGCAGTGGGATAGAATGTAGGATCGTCATAGTTGTCTAAATCGATTCCCTGAGCATGGCCGAGTTAGTGGTGAGGTCGGTCACCAGAATCAATGAGAGAAATTGAACCGACGTCAGTGCTCGGGGTCACGTGTCTCGGCCTCAACACTGACAAGGCCACTGCGACAGCAACAAAATTACGGTTGGAATAATGATTCCCTTCAAGTTGTCAAGACCGTCGGCGTATTCGTCTCACTTGTGTCGCGGTGTCGACGCTGGCCATCTCTCGCCTCCGCCCTTCCCCGACACCGACACGTCCGCCCTCTACCAATTCTCTCCGCGTTGTTGCCTCTGGGACCCTCTTTCTAACTCACACACTCTCCCTACCATCATATTCAAGTCCTACTCAGTGTCACAGACTGTACGCGCTCACGAGTATATGCGTAGCCGGGGAGGCAACGCACCCGCGGATCTCTCTGTGCTATCTCAGCTACACGCGGACAAATGCTGGCTAGTCGCGAGCTTGGGTAGCTCACAGGAGGCACACGGTACTATAAGGTCTGGAAAGGTGCCGGTGTGCCAGCTGCATTGATCCTCCACGCAGGTGCGTGTTTATCGCTTCCTGCGCTAGAGGGAGGCGGAACTTGTAGTTCTCCCTTCTAGGTGATACTGGTAGCCAGTCTGTCATCAACCATAATCCACTTCCAGACATCCCACACGAAGAGTTTGTCTCGCTTCTGGGACCTTTGCTTGTCCCCGAGCACTACCCTCCTCCAGAAATGCCCTTGGCATCCCCTCCCCTCTCCCCGCCCCCACTGTCGCCAGTCAGCAGCGCACAGTTCGAGTGGATACATTTGAGGGGCGGTCTGTCAAGACGACGTTGAACAACCTTCAAGGGGTAGACAGTCTCGCACGCGACTGACGCTGGCGCTCACAGTGCGTATTTAGCATAGACGTTGGGCGCCGCTTGAAGCAAGGAGTTGAGGCAGTACGTGCTTTTCCCCCGTCTACGAGTTCAACTGACATCGCGCAAGCACAGCTCATCCCCCACGCCGACGTGGTCTTCCTCAACCGAACCTACGCTAAAGCGCAATCCCCCGCCTATGCCAACGCACCACGAGCATTTCTGCTCGCACTCACGCGTCTCGCGCCATCACACGCGCTGCTCGTCGCCTACTGGGGCGCAGACGGCACCGCAGCGCTCTCCGTCCCAACGCGCGAATATTTTCAGTCTTCGGGGTGGACGGCGCCCCCCACGCCCGCGGGAGCCGCCTCTCCCTCCTCCTCTTCAACCATCTCTGCCTCCACAAACGCCACCCCGTCTGCCCCACGCCGCGCGCGCGTCGGCAGCGGCGCCGAAGAGGCGGAGAGCGTGCGCACGGGGAGCGGCTTCTGGGCCGCAGGCCACGATAGCAGTCACGGGAGCAGCGCATTTTCTGCTTCGCAGCTGTTCCATCTGACCTCGCCGCAGGCAGACGACTCGGGGGACGACTCGGACGGCACGGAGATCGCGGCAGGCTCTAGCAACGAAGGGTCGAGCGCTGCTGCACGCGCGGCGGCGGTTCTTACGCGGGGGCAGCAGCTATCGCAGCCACAGCAACAACAGCAGCAGCAACAGCAGCAACAGCAGCGGCGTACGGACGACGCAGGGGCGCAGGATGCGTTTATCGCGGGGGGTGATCTACGCGCTAAGTCGCCGGCTACTCCCCGGGGCGCCGTACACGCCCGGTCTCGCAGACGTGGTGCAGGCGCAGCGGTCCGAGGCCGGGCGGTGGAAACTTGACGAGTGTCTCAGGTGCGTGCGCGCGAGGGGCTGCAGCAGTTTGAATGGGTCGCTAATGGACACGTGCGGTATGCCAGGTTCGCGACGGAACTTGCTGGGCGCAAGGCACGTCGGCGCGCGTGGGATGGGCTGGGCGAGGAGATGGCTCGAGCGGGGTGGTTCGACGGCTAGACAAAGGGTGCAGACGCAAAAAGAGCGCTTTTTCGTGCATCCGTGGACTTGCTTGAAACATTAACCAACGAGAGCCAAATTACGACGACCGTAACGAAACGACTCGTAACATGATGATGACGACCAAACAAAACATTATTTTTTTCTCGGTGCAGTCACATCGCAAAGTATATACGCCTCTACCTATACATGAAATTCCTTCCTCGCGATTCGATACCCAGTCGGGGACACATGTAGAGTACACTTAAAATACTTCCTCTTACTACTTCATTTAACAACCACTTGAACAAGAGACGAACGAACCTGAACCGGAGCTGCTCGGTTATGTCACGGTCACGATTCAGGTCAACCCGATAACCACGCCTTTCCTTTCTGCTCTACCAGCTCGACGGGCCGAACGTCTCGCCCTCCGGTAGCGTCTTGGCTGGCACACCAGCATAATCCGCGGTCTTCGTGTAGACAGTATTGCCCCACCAGTTCTGAATGCTGTTCAGGCCGATGGTACCATTTTTCGGATACAACAGAGCAAAGAAGATCACAATGGTACCGACCGCATAACCTGCATCCAATCCAGCAGACAACACATCTGGAAAAAGTGAAACGGGTGGTCAGAAACTACCGTTTGAGGTTTGTCAGGTGGAAAGAAAGCCAATCACAGTTGTACTTTAACCACCAGAGCAGGTGGCGGCGACGGATGACGTAGTTGAACAGGAAGCAGATGAGTACCCAAGGCACGTAGTTGACCGGCGTTGCAGGCGGAATGTGACCTACGACGGCAAAGATGACTGGGAAGTTGAGGTACTTTAGAAACTTGATCCTAAATTTCTTGTGCAGGGTCCACTGGATAAGGGGTAAAACGGTGCCTGCCAGGAGGGAGAAAACGAGACCGTGGTAGAGCTGACCATGCGAGAACAGACGCCGCGGACCGATAACACCCCACTATGACCAAATATTAACGACTGACCCAGACAAAACGTCCACAAGGGCAGTGACCTACAAGAATAGATGCGGTGCCGAACACAGTGGTGAAAGGGCAAGTGAAGTTGTCTTTTTGATGAGGACTGCAAATGTCTTCGATGTGGGAGAACATCCATGTTTGCACACCAAGTTGCACAGTGCCGGCAACAACGGTACCGACGATCTGGCAGAAGAACATCGTACGGTGCGGGATCTTCATGTAGTGACCAAGTTTCAAGTCATTAGTGAATCCTAGTGCCTGAAACATGGTGATGTAGCCCCATGTCTTGAACATCATCATCGCAATTGGGCGGTCAGGCAGGGCATATCCGATGATGAGCTCCGCAATCACATTAAGTCCGACTTGAGAGTTCGTAACGGCTTGAATCACACCAATCGGGATAGTGTACACGAGCGCTTGACGTAGGGATGTCAATTGGAGAGGAAACGTTATCAGCAAGGAAGCCGCACAGATCGCGAGGGCAAGAACGAAAGCCCACACAGGTAATTCCGTATCCCACGTCTCGATGGCAAACGCACCAAATGCGAACGTGGTCACTGCGAAGCATTTCAGAATACAGGCACATTTCACCTTTGTGATTGATGAACGCACAGAAGATGAAAAGATACCACCAATCGGGGACCTCCTTATAAACAGACATCAGACGAGCATGGATATCAGGCTGATCCGAGAGCGAGCGACGACTTTGAGTCAAGATCTGCTTGCTGTTGTAGAGAAGGGTGTGCATGAGTACTGCGGTGATTGACGCGAATGAGAGACAATAAGTCATGACAAATGACATGGAGAGGAAGACAAGGCTGTATGACTGATATGCCTGGAGGTTGAACGAGCCATCGGCGTCGATGATCCGGGAGACATTGTATACATTCCCTGTGTTATCGAAGGATTGTGAGGATACCAAGGGTAGGTAAGCACTGTACCAAACGTTGGAATACTGGGTGGGTATGCTCAGAAATGAAAAATGAAATGAAAGAAGAAATGAGGACCAACATAGAGGATAGGGACGAGGATCCAGTAGAAGAATATGAGGGCGGTGCCAGTGTTGGCAGCGGCCCACCATGGGACAATAAGTGGGGACCCAAGGAAGGCGGTAATTACACCCCAGTCGAAGGTTATGAGACCCATACCTAGGCCATGAGTGACGCCGAAAATTTGGTTGACCTTGACATTGTTGGGGACGATCCAGCAGACCCATGAGAAGGTTGAGAGGGCAGTGAACAGGTAGGATGGCAAGAAGTCTAAGATGAAACGAATTATGAGGGTCAAGATGAAAATTCGGAGAAAGAATTGAAAGCTGACTGTAGAAGAAGTAGCCGATGAAGATGTAAGTGAAGAAACCCTCTCGGGAAATACCATGTCGGCCTTGAGTACCCGCTGTCTCTTGGACGTGCAATGTATTGAAGAGCGCAGCGGCGGAGAGGTTCCCGGGCCAAATCATAGACGCCGGCGCGACGAGGATGCGCTTGCAAATGCCACCAAGCGATAAGCCAATCAGCTGGGTCGACATGACCAACAGCCACTGGTCTGTTTTTGGCGAAGAACCCGATCAATAAATGGAAATGAAATTCAGTTGCAGATCAAACGTACACGCAAAGTTGGGATGCTGATTATAGATGACCCTCTGGACAGCAATAATCTCGGTCTGAAGGTGGTGTAAGAAACTCGGCAAATAGCATTGCAATATATTGCCGGATTCGACACCCACAGCGTATGCAGTTCCACTGCCAGTGCTGGCGATGGTCGCGATGATGACGTGCTCCTTAATCGTGAACGGTCCAGGGTTGAGGGACATGCCAAAGAGAGAAACCTTGGGCAAATAGCGACCCCATGCTTTGCAGATAGGGTACGAAAGAAGCAGGGGGACGAACTGTTCGAACGAGTCGGATCAGCATGAGGAAAACAGTTTCAATGGACAATGAAGACGAGCCCCGGAAAGCTGAATGGTAGGATATCTGAAGAAGAATAACTGGTTGACACCAGGGACAAGGACAGCCCAAATGATGCCAACGACCCAAGCACGGAAAGTAGACGAGGGCATCATCGGATCATCAGTGTTGGCGACCGCGGATCGAACTTCAGCGTACGGAGAATCATCTTGTAATATCGACCCAGTGGGATCGAAATTAGGATCGTCCCAGTTATCTAAATCGGTTCCCTGTGCATGGCCGAATTAGCTAGGTCACAGGGATCAACGAGAGAAATAGAACCGACGTCGACCTTCCCGAGGTGCTCGGGATCATGCATCTCGGGATTGACAGACCTCCTCTCGTCCTTGAGCCGTTCGAGGAGGGACATGGTAAACTTTGCCGGGGATCACTGCGAGTGGTAGACACAACTAGCAGTCTTGTCTGGCTTAGTACGGGAAGGGAGCAGAGATGCAGGACTGGAAGACTGGTCTTGTTACGGGGTTTATATGTAAGGACGGGTGAATCCCCATGGACAGCCGTTTAAATGCAGACTAATTGATTACCTGAAAGCGGGCACAGCCCATTCTCCCAGATGCGGCCGCGGACTTGGTCCTAGAACTAGAGACACATATGGGTCAATGTGGGGATTCGTCCAGGCGTACAAGCTGATCTCTGGCCCGTGAGAGGCCGAGGGTGTTCACATAGATTAAGGTAATTGCATTTCTCCGGTCAAAAAGCCCAGGCTAAAGCGGTTCCTATTTAATAAGATTATCGCCCCTTCATCTGTCCTACCCCTCGGCAAGGGCGCTGAGTTCTGCGGGGTAGCCACAGCATCGCAGGTGCGGATGTCTCCCCCTTGGGTTGGACCAATTCAAAAGAGTCTGGAGCACATCACATCCAATACGCAAGGGCCCATAGTATGCCTTTCTGTCAAACGATGTCTTCACAGAGATGGTCCGCGCTACAGGTGCACACATTCATGACAGGTGACGCTGATAGTCGCGAGGAATGGTCCGAACGTTTTCTGGACAGGGCAGGGGACCGGGGGTGTGGAAAGGGAGCACCGCTAGTTGCTTTGCGGGACGATGCTGCGTGGGCACCAGCACCGCCCTCGAATATGTTTGCAGTAGGTATCACTGGAAATCGACACTATTACGACTGGGGAAATGATGAACAATCGAACACGACTGCACCTGCAGCACAAGTCATCGCACCGAGGAACGAGAATACAGCATGAGCACGGTGTGCATGTATGCTGTGCCTGGGAAAACATAAAGAAATTCTGACGACGCCATGCGCTGTACCGATAGCTTCGCGTTTGGTGGGTTTAGTCAGTCTGTCGGGCTGACACATATTTGGGAAATAGAACGGAGAACGACGATGAGAACCTAGAGCGAGAAGAGGGTTTTAGGGGTCTCAATTCAGAAGGCTCCACATTGGATATGTGTGAGTGGAAGTTTGCTACACTGTTCCGGGGAGCAGAAGGGAATTTGTTTACTCCAACCAGGAGTATCCAGATTAAGAGAATACCGCTTCCGCCACGGCGGAAATTATAAGGAAGGGATAAGCAAGTAAGTACTGCGGCCAGGAGTGAATCACCGATTGGCAGTCATTTGAAGAAGGGGCTCCCAACAGAACGAGAATGGATGAGAAGTAAGAAAATTGGACCTGCCACGTAGCCCGCCGCTTGATCGTATGGAAGGCATGAAATCTGGCAATGCTTCGATATCAAGAGTGCAGAGTTCTCAACCCCAATTTATGGTCTATACCCACTGACGCCTTGGTACAGCACCGCGGGGCCTCGGTAATCCGTAATCTTATCCCGAAGCTCGTCATACTCTTGCTTGTCGGTACTTCCGCATACATTTGTACCGTTACGCTGTAGCTCATCGACAGTGACTCGAAATGGTCTGGGTGTTGTTTTTTTTTCGCAAGGTGCGCATATACGAAGTGATCTTCCTCACAATTTTCTTTCTCTCTCCTAGACTTCCTTTGCGGTGTATGTCCTCACATATAAATCACGTATTCGCCAACCCTAGCCGTTTCATGTGGCTTCCTACCTATGTTATCTTCTCCACATCCGCGCGAACCGGTACATCCTGTGTATCCTTCACTCACAGAAACACTTCGAGCGTCCGAGTCGGATCGAATGGGATTTTCTTCCAATTATCCGTATTCACTGCTCGCTTACCGAAACTCTCCCCACAATCCATTGTGCCTCTATTTAGAGCTCAATGCCCCTGGTTGCCTTCTTCGACTCGACGTCTCAAAATTTCTACATCTGCCCTTTGATCTTTGGTTACGTCTCTTTCTTGCAACCCCAGGGCTTATATGCACGCACGGTGCCATCACAGTCACCCCGTGCCACCGAAAATAACCACTTTTCATCGATGGCCAGCAACGATTGACCTGGGTAATAAGGACATTCTTCGACGGTCATCTTCGCCTTACTGAAACACAACTCTTGACTCTTAGATACACTTATGATTTGGCAGGTATTTCTCCTATCGCTTTCAGGACATTTTGTTAATTTCACATACCCCTTAAAATACGTTGTCTCAATTGCGGTTCTTCGTTCTGCTATCCGGATGCCTTCCATCGCAGGCGCGGACAGTACCGATGAGTGGGAGAGGGTCGTTTAATCGTGTATACGTCGGTCTAATGTATGAGTAGGAATAGTAAAAAAATGTTCCATACATGGAAAAAGCGTGAAGACTTAGAAGCAACCCCCGTTGGAGCCCCACCTGGATGCTTGTCATCATGTCATGTAGTTATATGAGAGACCTTATCACTCAAGACGGGCCCCAATGCACTTGTAGTCTATCCGTAACTTACTGGCTTAAGATCTCTCACGGCCCCGCAGCGATACCGCTGGTGGACCCGACCCCTTATGTCCGAGACCCATGACATGTTGTGTCGTCACAACTCGCAGGTGGGCAGCACGCGTGAAGCATAGTGAGACAGAATTCAGTTGGATGTCAAATCAGACCAGATCGGCCAGTACCTCGTCCCGTTGGATTGTCTGGAGAGATTGTGCGAGGTCGACCAACATAAAGGATTCACGAATCGGGATGAACGAAGACTCGTCCTCTGGGCGGTAGCGGATGGGTTGCGCTGTGCGTACTCGTTGACTTTGACACCCAGATGAGAATGCTTGCATCGCGAGATAGATTATTCACCTGTCCCGTCGGATGCGCCAGCTCCATGTGAAGCGCTGCGTCCGGCACCAGCCGGGTGACAAGCACATTTCAACGCATCCTAATTCACTCCTCTCAAAACGTGGCAATAATAACCTCCACGGCGGTCATCCGGACCCACCACGCCGCGGACCAATTGTGTCTGTCCCGCCACCAACCTGTTCCGGGCTATGCGCATGGTAGAATGTGCTGGTGAGTTCGGAGGGAGTAGGAAAGGGGAGAAGGGGGAGAAATGGCAAGACTAGGCGTTTTATGAAGAGGCGAGGAGCTGAGGACACTAATAGAAGACTCACGAGGGGCTCAAAGAAGATCACACAGGTTTTAAGACGAGGCAATGGGGTTCGCGAGCGCTCTAAGGCCGCAGTTCGGTTTTCCTTCTATTCCACAAACCAAACGCCTTGAATACATTCAGAGTCATAGCTATGCGTGGCTCACAAGTCGAGCAGTACGGACGCAGAAGTGATCCTACGAAGCTAGCGGACGTGAAGACTACAGATGGAATTGTAAGCAGTAAGAGTCGGAACTGAGATATAGAGACACAGGAGGGCACGTTATCCACACAGAAGGGTAGGAGAACACAGGAAATGTCGAGAGGAGAGCTCGGAACCGAGAAGGGCGCTGAAGTACGTAGCACAAAATTTAGGCTTGCGCATGTACTCTCAGTATATCATCACGGGACGCCGCCGCCTGTATAAAGGGCGCGTTAAGAAGATCGAAAAGAAACATACCATAAATGGGTGAGAAAAATGAGAACACGAGGCGCATAGCAAATGAGGCGTAAAGACCTAAGCGCTGCACGAGGCAGCAATAGCAGGATATAGAGAAAGGAAAGAGACCAAGAAATAGGTGAGACGGGTGGCGGTATTGTGGCACGCGAGTGGGGCAGAGGGTATGGAGACGATGGCCTGGAGGCACACCGAGGTGCCAAAGTCGTTGAGGCATCACCAAGGTTACCGGATCTGAGAGCAAAGGGTGTAAAGTGAGCGATTACAGGAGCAGCGAACACGCTGACTTTACAGCGTCAACACCAACTTAAGCATCATCTACCACACACACGCTGTCAATCTCGCAAGCTCGGTTTATGCACACTTCCAGTTCCGCATATACCTCCGGTTGGATTCGAGTCCAATCTTGCAGCGTTCTTGGCCAGTCACCTTGAAGGCTGACCACCTCGAGTTCAGTTGATCTGCCAGTGCGGGGGCCATGCCTGCCCTTCTGGTTCAACAGAAGCAGTAGGAGCAATTGTACGACACACAACTGTTCCCGCCCTGACTGGCACAGGTGCAGGTGTCAAAACCACGAGTCCAAGCACAGACTGACCAGTGGCACCCATGAGTAGCAATGTGATAAGCAGGGAGGCGGACTCAGCAGCGTCGGAAAGGGCAGAGGCGGTGTCGGAAGGAGGTGATGGGGGACGATAGATGCGACGTGTGCAATGGTGATGGGAGTGGTGTCCATCGGAGTACCGTGACACCGGCCCGTTTCTCGGACATCATCAACAGTTCTGCTTTCTACGCGTTCTCTCCCTGTCGTCGCCGCGGGAACGCTCTTTTAAAACCCACACCTACCCTTTCTTTACATCCCAGTCCCGTACAGAAGCAATACGTGCCCAGTCGCGGAGGCACCACACCGCGGTTCTCTCTATGTCACAGTACCCTCTTTTCTACCCTCAATTGTTCCTCCAGGCGGCGGCACAAGTAGTTAGTCATCAATCATGCAGTAGCCCACCCTTCCACACATGGGACTTATCTCGCTTCCGCCATCTTTGTCTTTCCCTGCCATCCGAGTCGATGAATTTTAAGGGCGCCCTGTCTAGGCGATGTTAAGCAACCTTTGGGGGGTGGACAGCCTCTACGTGAACGACACTGACA
>QLOS01004865.1:0-19034 GCA_003313725.1 Russula sp. MG48 | reverse complement strand
GCAAGCGCCAGGCACATTTCCAATGATTCAATTCTCCAGTTCGATCCTACACAATTTCATGTCGCCTCCCAATCCCGCCCCGGTCAATTTTACGCAATAGATCTTCATCGGTTGACATGCAATTGCGAAGACTTCCCAAGGATCCGGTTCTGCAAACACATAGCAGCCATTCAGATCCATTTTCCCCATCTATTCCCAGAGCCGACCGGCCCCACCATGACCCCGGAAGCTACGCAGATACCGGAAGCCACGCGGGCACCAGGCCAGCACGAACGCGCCCCCAGACAGGATGAGAGCCTAACTAGTACTCTCACGCAAGATATCACTACTTTATCTCACACGCTCCTCTCGGCACAACCCGATCAATCGTGTCCATCTCCGGCAGTCCTCGAAGCCGTTCGATCGGCCAAGTACAGTCTTACGTTGGCAATCGGTTCGACACAAGGTTCAAGCGCCTTACCGCATAAGGAGAATATTGCGCCCAATCAGAAGACCTGGACGGAGACGGCCAAGCGAATGGGCGTCAAACGGGCTCCAAAGCGCAAGCGTCTCCCCGAGGAACACGGGTTGACGGCACAAAGCATCGGCGTCGCGAAGGGCAAGCGCCAGCACGTGCCACTCGACAGCCGACCTCTTGGAAACTTTCCTTATATGGTACGTTTCGCGAACGCTAATACAAGCCAACTCATCACGGGAGGCATCATCAACCTCTCTGTTGTCCCTCTTCCCCTTCTGAGAAAAGCCTTAAATGCACTCCGCTAAGGCGGTCAGGAAGTCACTTTGACGTACTTATTTAAGAATCAGATTGACTTCGTCATGCGGTTTAACCGGAACTGGCCCAGGAGAAGTGCCAGTGAGAACCGCACAACCGGTAAATCGTGCTCATCGAACGGCCTTGTTTCTGCTCCCGTTGTATATGTTTAACTCTATATAGTACTGTAACATCCGTCTTGAACACACTCTAATGTAATTTTTCTTATATCCCTTCTAGCCGTACGTTATCACGTTCCTTGCATCCCACTTGCGCATGCTTGTGTGCGCTTTTCCCCCCAACGTCGTTTTCGCAGTTCGCACGACCACATCTCAGTTCTTGACTCGTTCTTTATCAAGGTAGTTTGCACTGGGTGTTAGGTCCCTCTCCACTCCTTCAAGCTTTCTAGAGGATTTCTTTCTAGTGTGGTTTCATGTTGAATATAACCTCTTCTCGATTAGTCGTCCCCCTTACAGACACCTCCGCCTCCACTTCCACCACCTCATCCGAACTTCAATTGATTTCAATCGGGCCGCACCAGGGCAGAGGTTAAAGCGGGACAGGATACATTCTCTTTGTTCTTTCATTCAATTTTGGATGCTCTCAATGTGACACGTGCCGCAGTTGAGGAGGGTATTCTCCCCGGTGGTGGTGTTACATTGCTTAAGGCATCCTCAAAGCTACAGTATACTAGTAGGCGCGCCAACTGTGCAGCAGCTTGATTGCACCCCCGGCGAAGTTGCCCCCCTGAGGGCTTACGTTGGCCAGAAGACGGTTATGATCCCTTGAAGAAGAGCGTCACTTGAAAGGGAAGTAAGAATGTACTCTTTCAGTCTCTTTGTACAGGATGTAGTTCGTGGGCTGCCTCTATTGTTGTACGATTATTTTGGCACCCGATTGGAGAAGGAACCAAATATATTGCGTTTTACCAGCTAATATATCCACTAATTCTTAGTACGAAGGGATATCGAGTGTGTTAGGTTTTAAAGCCTTGATAGCTAGACCTCCGCACGTAGTCAGTAGGTGTTAAGAATTTCTCAAGGGTGGAAATCGAGACACTTGATGGATGATGTGACCAGATATTCGCGAGCGGAGCGCTGAGCGCCGAGTGTAAACGGCGCAGTAAGACCCGAATAGTGGAGCCGTCGAGTGAACGGACTATGGACGCCGATATCAGCAAGTCCCACTGTACTGCCTTCTTTTTCTTTGGAAAGGTCCCAATTAGCATCAAAGGCCAGGTCAGACCGTCAAAATCATGAGGTAGACCCAGCTCAGACTACACACTTCATAAAATAACCGTACAATCAGCCAGACAACAGTGGGGTTGCATACAGCCCACTGCTCCATACAGGCAATCGGCATCGCTCACATACAGATCATCCCCCAACGTGCCTTAGTCACTCGTGCCTTCAGTCCTTCATGCAGGAATCAATCAGGCGTGATGATTAAAATAAATTTAGTCATAAACACACCGATTTACCGCATGACGTTTCGGCACAGGCTCGTGCTGACTTCTTGTTGATCTTCGCTTTGTTGGTCCATTGATAACTCGCAGCTGGTTCAATGGTGGCCTTTCTCTGGGATTGACACTGAGGAGCTGTTGGGCAAATCCCAGTAGATGTTGCTTATTCACATAAGTAGGAATGTAGTTTGCGAAGTATTTGATCATCCGTCCGCAAACCCACCGATCAGCCAGGATTGGACTGTACCGCTGGGTCGGACCGTCTCTTGATCCAAGGTCTGGAGCAATCCACGGCGGCGTCCCGCACCAACCTTCCATCATTGTTTCCTCGCTCTCGACAAACTCGGCGAGGTCAAAGTCGATGATGAACAATCGCGACGACGTTTCCGACTGATGTTTGGTATCAACGACTACGTTCCCAGGTTTGAGGTCACAGTGCGCAACGTTGTGCTGATGCAAAAAGGCCACGCCCTCAATGAATTGGGTGCAGAGAGACTCAACGTCGTCAGGACGGTCATGGAATCGCAAGACTTCATCAAGGGGCGATTTCCAGGGCAACACGATGAGTGTTTTGCCAATACTGAGGTCGATGACCTCAAGCAATGGGATGGTATGATTAGATGGCGCCTCGATACCGCCAAGGTACTGTAACAATCGACGCTCGTTGGAGTCACCAATTATCTTAAGGACGACAGAAACGCCACTTCGTGAGGTCGCTTGACGCATCGTAGGTTTGAGCTTTGGTGAACCGCTCATCAGACCAACTATCTGGCGCAGTGGCGTGAATTATGACTTACGGGAGTCAGTGGCGTGAGTTCCTCTGATATTCTCCGAGTGAGCGTATATCCCGCTGTCACAAGATCTTCCTGTACTGATGGATTGCCGAAACTGTCCTGCACCGCCCCAGGGGATCGATGGCGAGAGAGATCAGAGGAATTTTCGGTGGCTTCACGATTTCGCTTTGATCCAAGAGTCTTATATCCTTTTTTGGCCACCGAGTCTTTCGCATGTGCCAACTGCACTTCGGGGTCATGGAAATTGTCATTATCAGCTTTTGCTGCAGAGACGAAGTTGTATAATTGAAAGATGAACTTGAACGCAGCTTGGGGAACTGTCAAATCGAAATGTGTGGTGATGTATTGAACCTCAAAAAATATTGCATTAGCTATAGTAATCCCGTAAACTAGTTGAACACGATACCTCGGTGGACGTTACCGCAGGCTGGTACAGAAGATACTGAGAAGCCCCAAAGAACTTGTCAATGTAGACGGCCATGATGACAATCGGTTCTTTGGACGTCGAGGCCCGTAGCGAGTTGCCTAATCGAACAAGGCAGGAGGCTTGCAAAAGCATACGGTATCGATCACCTTCATCTCGTTGGGAGGTGACTTCGAGCAGGAGGTGCGGAAAGTCCCGGATACACATGCGGAAGTCACTCCGGGGAGTGTACTTGAAAATTTCGTCAGGTGTTTTGACCACAAGGTGAAAAGGAAACTGGGAACCGCTGTCGCCGTCACATAGGATTAGGCAACCTTAACATGACGTGAAACATTGATTTACTGACAAATCCCACGCGTTGGATGGAACCGATCGAACCATTCCCAAGAAATTCAGCAAGAGAGCATATACCTGCAATTCTTTATCCGCGTCAAAGTTAGTTCTCCTTGTCAACTCCGAACTGCCGAGGATATGGGCATAGTGACTGAGTTCATTTTTCGTCACGCGGTCCAACGGATTAGTATCCGCTGGGATGATGCTCTCGAAAAAAGAATTTTCGAGTGATCGTGGAAGATTGTAGGAAAATTCCTAGAACAGCATAAATCAGGTGGTCTGCAACAGACAGGTACAGCACGTACAAGTTCTTCGATATAGCGCTTACGTCCTAACTGTTCCCGAAACCTTCGAAGGCGTAATGACGATTCATTAAGTATGACACGATTGATGCGCAAATGACTTCCTTCGAGGCGATCGAAGCTTGCAAAAGGAAGCTTGATTATGACCTCGGGTTTATCCGTGCCAGTTTCGAGCCTTCCAAAAAGCTCGTTGAGTGGCTGGTTGGGATCTGTACATGTCGTGATCACCGCACGACGTCGAGTATCAGGAAGAAAAAAAGCGGTGGAGGTAATGCGATTGGACACGGCGATGGGTAATATAAAGCAATTGAATGAAAATGAAAGGATAGCGACGGCATTGGTGGGTCATCGGAAAAGATCGTGGAATCATTGATAACGAGCAGTGGAAGTGGTGGGAGGGCAAGAAGGACAAAATGGTTCGTCAGCCCTGCAGTAGCGAGAAAGAAGAAATCACTCCTACTCACCAAGAGTCGGCGATTCCACAATGACGTGTAGGTATGTCGGATTGAGGGATTCCGAGAAGACATCGGACAGTCCACGTGCAGGCAACAGCGACTCGGACGTTGCGTTGACCTGGAGCTGGCCGAGATCCATGGGGACAGTCTGGTGGCCGGGAATAGAAACTTTCCAAGGATCGAGGGCGTCGGCGTCGACATGTCGGAATGTGACCTGATTTTCAAACTTGATAGCTTTCTTGAGGTCTCCGACGGTCTCTGTCGAAGCAATTCTGATAGAAAAGATGTGGATGGGGGATTCACCGAGCAACAAACAATTGAGTTGAATGACTTGACGTGGGTTGGAATCGAAGCTTCGGTGAGGATTCTACTGAAGTCACAAAGTGGAAACGTATTCTTACTCACAGGTAGGATATTTTATGACAATATTAAGGCAACCACCCGTCGGTTGGTCCGAAAATACTGACGACAATTTCGTCATTTGTGACAGCGCTTGTACATCATCACAAACGAGCTTGCGCAGGTTGCTGTCAAAATTCGCATCAACGGCGACGGATACTTTCCAAAGATTGAGGGTTTGGGATACGATTGGGAGTTTGTTTTGAACCGTGATTGCGTGCTTGAGCTCCCCGACAGTCTTTGTCGAAGCAATCTCGACTGGAAAAATGTGGTTAGAGTCATCACCATGAATCCAACACCAAAGAGTGATTGTCGTGGACATAATTATTGGTCCAAAGAGTGGCGGATGCGTTTCCCTTGTGCGCAACGCGTCGGATCACGTGTCCATTCAGAGATGCCGCTGGACATGTTTCCCACGGGGTATTGGAACGAGGCAAGAAAAGGATGGCGACTTGACCATGTGTATATAAATCTCACTCTATTCATCATGGGAGACATTATCACCCTCCCTGTTGTCCCTCTCCCCCCTCCAAGTGACTGGAAACCGGAGCCTTCCCAAGGAAAACCTATATCCCGTGAGTAGCAGCGTCTACAAATCTTAATTTTCCCATCTCACGTTTCTTTGCGTTGCAGCATTTGTAGAGCGCAGACTCATCCCCGTTGGACCGGCCTATCTGGCCCATGTCCGGAGGGTCGTACACGATCTTTCTTTCGAGGAACATGATAAACATATAGAGGAGGAGCAAAAACGACGGCGGAACCTCGAGCAAGAAGCAGACGAAGAGGATGATCTTGGTGTGGGTGATGAGGAGGAAACTGAGGATCTTTTATCGTTGGACCCCAAAGAATGGAAGGTGCGTCGCAGGATTTCTCTTTCTACTACTGCTGTACAATATCCTATAGAAACAAGATCATTATGCTGTCCTTGGCCTGTCGCATCTAAGATATAGAGCCACTCCAGAGCAGATTAAAATTGCCCGTATGCACGTCGTTAAACTACCATTCCAATTTCTCACGTCATTCGATCGATCCAGATCGTAAAAAGGTGTTGAAACACCACCCTGACAAAAAAGCCGGCGCTGTTGGTGACTCCAATGACGATGCGTTTTTCAAATGCATCCAGAAAGCGAATGACATCCTCACTCATCCAGAGAAACGCCGCCAATTTGATTCGGTGGATCCTTATTACGACCTCCTTGAGGCCGACGTACCTTCAGCGCAGCAAGTCACGAAGGCGAAGGATCCAAACTCGGCATTTTTCAGACTCTTCTCCTCCGTATTTGAACGCGAGGCGCGCTTCAGTCGCCAGCAACCTGTCCCCCAACTTGGCGAATATGCGGACTCGAAGGAGAATGTGGAAGAGTTTTATCACTTCTGGTACAATTTCGATAGCTGGCGTAGCTTCGAATACCTCGACAAAGAAGTAAATGAAGGGAGCGACAAGTATGTGCTCCTCTTACTGAACTGAGTCCCAGGCTCGTTAACGTTTATATTCAGCCGTGACGACAAGCGATACACAGAAAAAAAGAACAAAGCAGAACGTGCGCGTCGCAAGAAGGAGGATACTGCTCGCCTGCGCAATATCGTAGATGTTGCCCGTTCGGCCGACCCTCGAATTAAGCGCATCAAGCAGGAAGAGAAGGAAGCGCGGGAAGCGAAGCGCAAAAATAAGCCGGGTGCCAGTGGTGGGCTTTCAAAGGCGCAGGTCGAGGAAGAGAAGCGTCGCGCAGAAGAAGAAGCCAAGGCGAAAGAGGAAGCTGAGAAGGTCTGTCTGCGCTTCATTTAGAATGTCCTTTTGTGCCAACGGTTTCTGTAGGTTGCGAAGGCAGAGGCGAAGAAGGCGAAGGCCGCAGCTGCTAATGCTGCGAAGAAGGCCCGCCGCGCCGCGAGAGCCGAGGGTACTGCTGAAGCTTCGTGACCGTGGGCCAAGACAGGATAGCTGAGCAGTCAGAACAGTGTTTGATTTTGTTGTCTGTATCACCCACACGCGCTATCCGTCATCTACAGCTCGGTCACATTTAATCTCACCGTCGCGCGTTAAAGAGTTCAGCATCCCTCCTTCCGCGTTCTATTAGTGTTCTGGCCTTCTGGAATTCATGCCATGAGTGTGATGGTTGAGCCGCTACAACGTACGAGAAAACAGGCGCTAAAAAACTACCTGATTCTTGTCCCCGTGGTGGTAGCTGAATAATGGCATGAGCACGTCTCTTAGGCAACGATTCGTCTGATAAAAGGTGACGCTTGAAGGAGGTGCTTACAGTAAACTCTCCTCCAGCATTTGGCGTTCAATGTTTGGGCAAGCATAGACCTCGACTATCACGAGGACGCCACGAGACACGTCACTGGAGACACGTGACTATTTACGCGTTCCTGCTGTGTCAGCCACCCATCAGTTCGTTTGTCGCTAAGTTTTGACTGACGTCACTGTACTGGTCTGCTGAAGTTTTATACTTCTGCCCGTTCGTGAGTTACGACAGCCCTAACCTCTAGTCGCACCCGCCAATTCCCTAAAGGCTCCCACCCGGTAACGAGACTCTCATTAGCATTCAACTACTGGATCTTTTTTTTTATTATGGCTACATGGAACTCTCCAAACCCCAGTCCTACTCAGGCTACCCCTACCTCCTCACGCGCCATCAACCTTACATCCGTTCAGAGCTCTGGCGACATCGTTATCACAGAGCGTTTCCTTATGGACCCTGCTTGGCCTAGCGATTTGATCCTCGAGCTCAACAAATATAACTGGCCGGAGTGGTGTCAACGCATCAAACTTCTGGTTGCTCGAACGGGATTCACCCACTGGCTGGAAGGTACTCTCGAGTGCCCGGACGAAGACGCACAACCCAAAGCACACTGGGTGTGGAGATCGAATGACCAGTCACTCCGCGCTTTCCTTCTTGAACACATCTCGATAATCGATCTCATCCTGGTGGATAAATACAAGACTTCCCACCAAGTGTTCGAAGCCCTGCGTAAACGACACGAGCAACTGGGGTTTTACGCACAGGTCATCCTCGTTAAGAAAGCCTTTGATGTGCGCTTCGAAGTAAACACTCCGATGAGCACTACTGTTTCTGAAATACGTCATTTACACGACTACATATGCAAGACAGGCGGCATCGGTCCCGATAAGTTGTTCACCGTTCTCCTAATCAATGCACTTGGCGACCAATTCGGTCACCTACAGTCCTCCTTTCTGGCGATGGCAGACGATCCTAATTTCTCTTCAGACACCATTATCCGGCTACTCGAAAGTGAAGAAGCTCTAATACAACGTCGGATGGAACAAGGGATGCCGACCAACACACACCCGCTCTCCGCCTTCCCGGCCGTGAAGGGAAAACAGAAACTCATCTGCTCGAATTGCAAGCGGTCTAACCACACAGTGGATTTCTGCATCCAACCAGGGGGGGAGATGGCCGGTCGTACCATTGAAGAAGCTCGCGCTGCGCAACGGGCCGCCTCGGGGAAACTGCCACGCGGATCGAAATCGCAATCGTCATAATCAGCACACATGTCCACAACAAATACGTCATCACTCATCACTATCCTCCTCTGTTGCACCCAGCACAACTACTATGTCCCAGCACACACAAGCGGCGTCGTCAGTCATTGTCAATGGAGTGTCCTATATTCCTGAGAAATCGATTACTACAGTTGACAACTGACCCTCCACGCACATCGGCACTAATGAAAGTCAATCATCCGCACACATCGCTACTGTCGCTGCGTCACTGTTGAGAGGACCACATGTGGCACTCTCGCATTAAACATACCCGGTTCCACTACATACGAGAACATGTCTATGAGGGTGAAATTACCATTCCGCGCGTCCGATCAACTGCAGATATCCTCACGAAATTGCTGGGACGCACGGACTTCCTACGACTCTGACAATACCTTGGTATACGTCCCCTAAACGAAGAGCAAGCTCGCGCGTGAGGAGGGGCCCTTCACTTTCCCATTCTCTTCCTTTCAATTCCTCTTTCCTCAACTCTTTTCTCAATTCTCTTCCCTTTCGCTATAATTTTTCACTGTCGAGGAGGACGTCACGAGACACGTCGCTGGACACACGTGACAGACAGTATTTACGCGTTCCTCCTGTGTCAGCCACCCCTCAGTTCGTTTGTCACTACGACGACAGGTACTGGTCCGGTTGTTATAAAATATACTGTATTCGCATGACCCAACGCACCAACACTGAAGCCTAGGAAGACCCATGCAAATCAGGTAGGTTGGTTATTGATGTGGCTTTGATCCAGTTCTATCATCACATAGGGTGACGCATTCAAATATTAACGGACACGCTCTTTGTTCAGGCCGATGATAAGATCAGAATACATGTTCTATCTGTTGGCAAATGCACATTCATTTAAGACTACGCTTTCGTGCACTTTGTTTGATTGACAATAGCGCAGTCTTTTTTGACGATGCGTCGTACCGATTAAATAATTCAACAGACTAGGGTAATCTATTGTACTACTTTAATTTGTAGCCCCCTCCACGGAGGTACCAGGTTATCATGACTGCTCCCAAGTCAGGGCAGAGAGGGAATAGTGGGAGAGGTGTTACGCCACGATCGTGACGTGTGCTGTGGTTGACGTCGCCACCCACCCAATTTGAAGCCGGAGTAGCTAGGCACTACGTGCACCACCATTGTGGTCATCGGCCGCTCCGCAGTCGCCGCAACGTGAGATGCTGCGCGATTGTTGTCGGTTGGCCGTAGAGGTATTCATTGGCGCCTGTCGGAGATTGAACCTTAGTGCTAGTACTGTACAGAATCGATCAGTATTGAAGTGGCTAGTATCGTCGTCGAGCGTCTCAACACCAAGAACATGGGAAAAGGTGCGTCAAGTCATCCTGAAAATTAGGTGGCATTTTGCTCATTGTCACAACCAGTTCACGGATCTCTCGCCCGCGCTGGCAAAGTCAAGTCACAGACCCCCAAGGTCGAGAAGCAGGAGAAGAAGAAAAACCCCAGAGGTCGGGCTAAGAAGCGGATGCTTTACAATCGCCGGTTCGTCCCCATCGTCAATATGTCTTTTGGTCTGACTGACAATGCGTTTCAGATTCGTAAATGTCACGACTCTCCCAGGTGGCAAGCGGAGAATGTGGGTACCACTTTTCGTTCTGTGTATTTTTCAGACTATTCTCGCACCCTTCTCCCCATCTGATGAACAGCAAAACACAAGCATAGTTCACACTGAAACTATCGTGTAGACAAACATGCATCATCGTCTTTCGCTCCTATCTGACTCCTACTCTTCTCAATCTCCGCAGTAGCAGTGCGTTGACGCTGACTCGTCCTCTTCTTCCAGGAACCCGAACCCCGAAAAGTAGACATCCTTATCACAACTATTACTCGCACAATCCCATTGCGTCTACGTCGGAAGACTGTTCTTCCTGTTTGCGTGTCAAAGGATGGTTCACGGGGAGGTTGTGCCGCTGTTTCGTTTCCGTTGCATTTCTTATCGTCTTCTGTATCACTGTGCTTATATGCATACTCCGCCATGCCCATTATATGCGTTAGGCATTAAAGCCCTACATCTTGCGCACGCTTGAACGTGTGACTGCGCGAACAGTAATTTTGTACAAAGCTCACGATCACGATACATGCTAGCTCCAGATTGCGTCGGCCACTCTCACCACGTCACCAAGTTGGAGAACGTCATGCACACGGACCGCAGCAACGCCTTGTTGTACTGCGCTCGCGACCGCGGCCGCTGTTGCCCACCCGCGCTCCTTTGGTTTCGTCTGGCGGCCTTTATACGTCCCACCATCGTCGGTTTGCGAAAGAATTACCCCGAGGAATGACTTGCGCGACGCGCCAATGAGCTGCGGATGTCCGCGCAAGGGATTCCATGCACCGTCTACTGTGCGCGCGTCTGCGGTGATGGAAGCAGAAGCGCGCAGCAATTGAACATTGTCGTCGACCGACTTGCTGAAGCCGATCCCAGGGTCGACCATAACGAGCCAGCGCCGCACGCCGCCAGGGCCACGCACGATCGCTTCGACCTTTTCGCCTAGCTCCTGGGCCACGCCGTCCACGACGGAACGATAGCAGGAGTAGTCTTTGTTAGCGCCTGCGTCGCCGCGGGAGTGCATCAGAATGACGGGGACGGCAAGTTCCCGGGCGGTCTTCTTCATGCTGGCCAAGTAACCCATCGCCGTCGCCGGCGCAGCGTGCACGTAGTAGTCCGGACCTGTGAACGCGTGCACGTCGTTGATGCAGTTGGCACCGGCGAGGACGGCCGCGCGCGCGACGTCCGGGCGGAATGTGTCGATGCTGATCAGCGTGTATTTGTCGTTTTTGCCATTGTCGTCATCGGGGCCCGGAGTGCGAATACCCTCGATGACAGGGACGACGCGGCTGATCTCCTCCTCGGGGGACACGTACGCTGCGCCTGGGCGCGTGGAGTACCCGCCGATGTCGACGATGTCTGCGGCCGCAGCTGCGGCAGACCTCACATAGTTGAGCGCGGCTGAAAGCTCGACGTGGTCGGAGCCGTCGGAGAACGAGTCGGGCGTCACGTTGAGGGTTGCCATGAGACGCGTGCGGCGCGGTGTAGATAATACCTGTCCGGCGGGCACGGCAGATCTGGCAGGCGGGAACGTCCAGTAGGTGTGTGTGTGCGGGATCTCGGGAACGTTCGCGACTGGAGGTGGTGGTGCGGTGTGGCCAGCAGAGTGCGGATACGTAGGGAAGGGCATGACCTTGATCATGGCGGGAGAACAGACGGAAGACGATGCCGTTAACACGTCGGAGAGCATCTCGTGGATCGGTTTGCGGAGCACAGGATGAACAAAATCTGGCACCATGCTGAACGAACAATTAGGAGGCAACCTTCGAAAGGGAGGTCAAATGCTGACTCGTATAAAGGCCGCACGACGAATTCTCGTTCGGCCATCCGAGGATGGGGGACGACCAGATGTCCCTCGAGGCCTTCCAAGCTCTCTCTGAGAGACTCGGGTCTGGTGTCGATAACTTCGTCGTCGTAGAAGAGAATATCCAAGTCAACGGCTCGCGGGCCGTTGCGAATTGAAGGCACGCGGCCCACTGTGTATTCAATATTCTTAAGAATCTCCAGGAGAGTGAGAGGAGCAACAGTAGTTCTTATCTGAAAGGATAAAAGTGAGAACCACCAGTAGCATGGATGTGTTTTTTTTTGAGAACGCACGATACAAGCGCAATTCAAAAAACTGGGTTGATCAGTGACATACATCGGCGCGGTTTCGTATAGGAAGCTTGTATTCACGACTGCTAAACTTGAGGCTGTTCCTGCTTCGTCAGACGTGGAGACAAGTTCTGGCTGCTCCAAGAGACGGAGAGCAGCCTCTATGTTTGCGAAACGGTCGCCGAGGTTAGTCCCTAGGGCGATAGCAGCCAAGTGTTGTCCCTGCGAAGAAGGCCCCGCCGATGAACTTGGATCGGACGCCGCAACCTGGGCTAAGAGACCAAGAGGGGACGGAGCAAAGGGAGGGTCGAGCGCAAGTGAAGGTGCTCCAAGAGTCGATACCTCGACCTTGGTCGCACCTGGGTAATCTCGAGATGTCCGAACGATTTCGACTTCGGCGGCGTCTGCGAACACTAGGGCCTTGGGTTTCGCCGCGCGAACGGTGACCACAGCATCCGGCTGATCAGCGTGGCGGAGGGTGATCTGCGCTGCCAGGGACGCAAGAGACTCGAGCGATATGAACTCGGAGGACTCGACTTCCTGGCTTCGATGGTGAGTCTCTTTTCCGTGAATATTACGCCTTGCAGAACGCGCAGATGATCGGCGGCGGCGGTGCACGCACCTGGCGTATATCCCTCGCCAACCGACGAAAGTCGAGTCTGCTACTGTCGCTGTCGGGGGCGAGGGTCTGTCGGGATATGTCCACGTCGAAGGACACCAGCTGCTTGTCTTCCCTTTCGCACGGGTTGAGACCGACAACGAGGTTGCAGGAGAGTCGCTGGATCGAGAAGCGGTCCGGAACGAGGCGAGACCCGTCCCTCGCGCGCGACGAGAGAATGCGGATGCCCTCGGCGTACGGGAGCGCCCTGGGCTTGACCACGTCGACCTCCATGCGCTGGATCTCCGAGAACGCGTCAAAGCAGGTGCCGAATATGTGATCGGTCAAGCGCTCGAGGCCGCCAAACTGACAAGAAGGATCCTCGACGGACGCGAGGATCCGCTTGGACAAGGAACCGTAGTTTATCGATTTTGAGATGTCGTCGCCCGCCGCGGCGGGACGCAGGTCGTACGGGACGCTGACGCTGACTCGTACGGGCTGCCTTACTGGTGCGGACGTCGATGAAGGCCATTGCGCACCGTCCGCAACAGAGGCAAGAAGTAGCAGATTGCGGACGCGGATGGTGTCCTGGTCAGAGTGAGATTCCTGGGGACGTGATATGGCACTTTATAAATTTTATAAAAACGTTTAATTGAGCGCGTTTACGCGTGTAGATTGAAGATGCCTCTGACCTCATAGCAGCAGCCGGGTTGAGCTGACAGGTGATTGGCCTCGTCTGAGAGCAGATACAGATAAGTTACGCCGAGTTCCCGTACTAACTGAACGTGAAGGCTCTGGCTAGCCTTGTTTAAACGAGGCGCTGCCCTGCCAGCCCTAGGCCATAAGGCCAGTATATGACTTTCTTTCATTCCCTGTTATCCTCTCACTACAACCTACTATGCCTCGAACACCCTCTACTACCGACTCATCCGAGCGCTTTCGATCCATTTTCGATAAGGCCTTGGAGGCGTACACGAAAAAGACCGAGAAAAACCTGCTTTCACTTCCATTATTTCGTGACCTTCACGCCTGCGACTCTCCCGAAGATATACTTAACAAGCTTTAAGAACGAATCCCTGGGTTCGATAAACCTGGCAGCAGCGATGGCAGTCTGTCAAAGTGGCTCGCCCCAACCGTGAATGTTCTATATGCGCTTTCCGCAACTCTTGGCGAGGGTGTGGGCCTGGTACGTCGCAGGATGCTTGACAAGACTCGTTCAGGAATGTCCCTCTGATCTCATTTTACAGGTATTCTCACCCGTGAAAGTAGTCTTTGCTGGAGTTGGCGTCCTCCTCTTGGTGAGTATCACAATTCTTCGTCGCGGGAAATTTTGACGCCCAAGTCTCTTCAGGCGGCTAAGAATGTTGCCGCTAGCCAAGACGCACTCGCTGACGTATTTAGACGAGTGGCAAGCTTCCTCGGACGCCTCGAGACTACACCCATGTCCCGCTGAATGACGAAATGACCGATGTCATTGTGAACATCATGGCTGAGGTGCTTTCGATCTTTGCCACCGCGACGAGGGATATCAAGCAGGGCAGAGGGAGTGAGTTGATCCCTCGGGGGAGACCTACCCTTGTAGCTTACTCCCTTTCAAAAAAGGTTGTGAAGAAGCTTACGGGAAAGACTGATATTGAGGACGCACTGGGTCGGCTGGACAAACACAAGACGAGGTTCGGATGGCGGTTGCACAAAATTTGAGGACTACTCATCGCGTCCATGACAAAATATCGGCCGTTGGGTGTGGTGTACAAATCGTCGACGACAGAGTGAGGGCCGTTGACGAAAAAAGTGGATAGAGTTCTTGACGGTGTGCAAATCGTGTTCAACTAGTCATCGACATCGTCCTAACATTTTACACGTCCAGTTGGCGAAAAAACAGGAGCAACGCTCCAACAGGTAGCAAGCGACGTCGACGATCAGAAGCGTTCGTGATCTCGTAACAACCCCGTCATTTGCTGTGGACGCTCAAACACCCTTACAGGGAAAGAGTTGCGAGAGAAGCTTAGACAATGGCTCTCCCCCCCAGATCCATCCGTAAACTACAATACCGCATGTAGTCTCCACCATGAAGGCACCACAGAATGGTTTACTAAAGGCCCTGTGTTCGCGGATTGGAAGGAATCTGGATCCCTCTTGTGGGTCCACGGAAACCGTACGTACTTCTCCCCCTGTGCCTTCGCTCTTCGCTAACAGACCTCTGGTCCGATAGCGGGCTCCGGAAAGAGCGTTCTTAGGTACACCCCCATCCCCACCCCATCTCGTTTTGACCAAGGTAGCTTATACTATCTAATATTAATCAGCTCTGTGATCATTCGGAACATCGAAGGCATCGCCAACACCGGGTCAGCGCACATGGCTTACTTTTTCTTCGACTTTAAGGACGCGGGAAAACAGGATTCTCGTGCTTTACTCTCCTCCCTCGTTGACCAGCTCTGCGATCAGTCCGAGCCGTACTTGGACATCCTTCTCCGCTTGTACTTGGCACACCATGACGGCTCTAGGCAACCCAGCGATGGTGTGCTAAAACAATGCCTCAAAAATATGCTCACGACCTCAGGACAAGTCCCCATTTATCTTGTAGTCGATGCCCTTGATGAATCTCCGAACACCCGTGGAGTACCGTCATTGCGTCGAAAGGTGCTGGACCTTGTGAAGGAACTCGTCGAGTTGAAGCGCCCGAATTTGCGACTATGTGTCACTAGTAGGCACGAGATGGACATCCGGATCGTTCTCGAGCCTTTGACGCCTACCTCGTTATCCCTCCACAACCAAAAGGGACAAAATGAAGATATTGTCGATTACGTCACCTCCATTGTTTACTCAGATCCGGAGTTAAACATGAGGGGATGGCGGGAAGAAGACAAGGAGTTGGTCATCGCAACACTCTCAGACAAAGGCGGTGGAATGTGGGGACGTCGTTATCTTACTTGTAATACTCTCTCATCCTGTGAAACAGGTTTCGCTGGGTTCATTGTCAGGGTGAAATCCTTCGGCAGTGCTTTGCGCGGAATTTGCAACGTACCCTTGACGAATTGCCTAAAACGCTAGATGCGACGTATCAGCGGATACTATGAGAAATCCCCGAGCAAAATAGAGCTGACGCGCATCGACTGTTGCAGTGCCTCACTGTGGCAGTTCGCCCGCTTCGTGTTGAGGAACTCGCAGAAGTACTCGCCGTTGATTTCACCTCTGAGGACTTTCCGACGTTAAAGGTTGATTCGCGCTGGGCGGATGAAGAACAAGCCGTTCTGTTGGCATGCTCCAGCCTAATTGCCATTGTTCAGGTCGAGGAATCCGACTGGCGAGGCCATCGGTCTTCCCGACTCGTTCAGTTTTCCCACTTTTCTGTCAAAGAATTCCTCACCTCGAAACGCCTTGCCGAAGCAAAGGGGGGATACTTCACATTATCATATTTGCCTCGAGCCTGCGCACACGGTCATGGCGCAAGCTTGCCTTGCTGTCCTGTTTCGGTTGGACTACTCTATCAGCAGGGAGACCATCGAGAGCTTCCCTCTAGCTAAGTATGCTGCTGAAAACTTCAGCAGGCATGCGGAGTCCGAGAACGTGTTAACGCAGATACTAGATGCGGTCGACTATCTCCTTGACGCAGAGAAACCGCACTTTGCTGCATGGGTCTGGGTGCTCAACACCCAGCTTGGCAGTCGATTCGTGTGGCACTGGCAGAAGAGGCCAGAACGACCAACAACGGTTCCTTTATACTACGTTGCGAAATTTGGATTCTGCGGCCTGGTACAATATATCCTTTCGAAGCGTCCACAAGATGTAAATGCCCAGGGTGGTGATTGCGGTACAGCACTACACGTTGCGGTGGATGAAGGCCACGCCGATATCTCAAAACTACTACTTGCGCACTGTGTGGACGTGGACATTCGTGGCATCGAGAGCCAGACCCCACTACATCTCGCGTCGAAGCACGGATATCACGACACTATGCGGTTATTACTGGACCGAGGTGCGGATGTGGACGCGCAGGATGACGATCACTCGACTCCACTGCATATAGCATCCTACCGATGTGACCTCGAGTCCGTGCGGCTTCTACTACAGCATGGCGCCAATGTCTGCACGAAGAACAAGAAGGGCCGGACGCCATTACACATCGTAGTAAAGGATCTAAGCGATGAGAGGAAGTATTTATGTCTCGACGTCCTACGGTTATTACTGGAGCACAATGTCGATGTGGACGCACCGGACAACAAACACTCGACTCCACTGCATCTAGCATCAACCTATGGAAGCCTTGAGGCCGTACGGCTACTGCTTCAGCATAGCGCTAATATCCATGTCCAGAATAAGAAGGGCAATACCCCATTCCAAGTTGCGTTGGCGAGAGGACATCAGGAGATCATGCGGCTATTATCAGAGTATTTGCAGAGTGAACGTGAAATGTAGTATTTTCGATTCTTGTCGAATTCCTACAGTAAGAGAGCTGGGATGTTTTTATGTGAGCTGTGAAAGTCCTCTAAGCGATAATAGAGGTTTTGTGCACACGGAGGAAAGATGGACGGGATCAGACATCTGTTCGCCTATACTAAGAGCTTTCCTACCCGTTACATAATAATCAATAATTATCTTATCTTATCAGAGTCAGGTTGTCGGGGACCATAGACAAATACAAATCGTCGGATGATCTCGGTTGGACCTGTGTCAAGAGGTATTGTGTTCTTTTAGCAAACGCTTCGCGTATTCAAAGCTCTCGTCTTGAAAAAAATAAACTACGGTAGTATGCGGCATATGAACTAGCACGCCTTTTCGGCCCGACTGTTCCGGTGCCAACGTGGCTGCGCGTTGCGGTGGCGGCAGCGCCGCACTGTCAGGTGCCAACGATGGACCTCGCCACTGCGATTCAACAATTGGCGGACTACCGCACAAAGAACACCCGTGCGTCACGTCAGATATTCGAGAGCGGCGTTGTTGTCCTCCGCAATGACGCATTGCACAAGCTCGGTGACGACAGTGCGTCCATTACTCCACGCGCTCGCAACGCGCCCGAGACTGATCATTATCACTTTACTCCAGGCTGGCAATTCCGAGAGTCTCTGGCGCTAGCCGCGATAGACTTTGGGCGCATTGATGTTGCCGAAGTGAGTCACCTTACCGTCCATTTCCTAGTATCTGTGTCTTCGGGGTTTTTTTCCCATTAAGCGACTATGCAGGAGTGCGTAAAGCATCTATCCGCCAAATTCCCGGAGTCGCCACGAGTACAATGTCTCGAGGGTATCTTGAAGGAAGCGAAGGAAGGTCCGGAGGCTGCACTAAGGTTCTACCAAAGATTGCTCGAGGCGGAGCCGTCTAATGCGGTGAGCAAGTTGCCTTTGTGGATGGATGTCGTAGGTTCACTGAAACGCATCGCGAAAGGCAATATGGAAACGACAAATTTCTGTGCTTAGGAAACTTGGAAAGACCGAAAATGCAGTGGAGGAGCTTTCAAAATTCGTCGACACATTCTACACTGACGTAGAGGCTTGGCTAGAACTCGCGGATCTCTACGCCGCACACCACCAGTACGCACCCTCACCAATCAGGCTAGTTTTACGTATTGACCCCGAAGGTCAGGTATACCTCGGCTTTGCAGTCTCTGTCACACGTCCTGTTACTAGCGCCACAGAACCCGTTCTATGTGCTCCAGGCCGCAGAAACGGCATACACAGCCCAAGACATTCCCCTGGCCCTCCGGTTTTTCCTCATGACCATAGAGATGGTTGATGACGACTACGGCGACAAGCCCCCTGCGCCGACAGGTATCGCCGTCCGCGCTTGGTACGGGGTCGAATTGGTGAGGTTTCCCGCCTGACCCGCCATCAAAATCTGTTTTGTTGATCATGTGTTTTCCCCATCGCGCAGTCGGCTACGCGGCTGGAGGCTGACCAAAGCCTAGCCACTTCCTCACCGTCAAATACACCTCCACCGAAGCACCTCTCCCGGCTGCGGCAGCTTGCACGGGATATGATAAAAGCGGCGGCCCAGGCTGGTCAGCCAGACGCTGAGTCTGCAGCATCATCCGCATGGCTAAACCGATGAGAGCGGATCATGTCCGTGATGCCGCTCTTTTGCCATACTCTTCTTTCGATACATGTATGCGATCACCTATTAAAGGACTTATCAGTCTTCCGATAGGTTTAGGGATAATTTGGCCAATGCAAGATATATGGTACATATGGTATAGGGCAACCCCCGTTCCTCACGTTCTCGCTTCTTGGAGTGCTCTCGGGGTTTACTGGCTTTGGGAGTTCACGTGCGTTTTTCATTCACACTCGTGCATTGACGGGCCCAGAGCTGCGTGACGCCGCGGATCGGAGCAAGTGATGTGTGTCGAT